>CAKNWT010286120.1:0-12766 GCA_932066315.1 Andricus coriarius | reverse complement strand
CAGGGATGAGCAAGGTGCATCAAATCTTATGCATCTCGAGTACTCACTCCTGAAGGCCCGGATTGAGAAAGCACAGCAGAAAAGTTTCCGCGAACAGCTCCTCGAGAAAAGGGTGCATGGCATCTTCCACAGGAATGTGGAGGATCTGTCGATGTCATATGAGCTAACGTTTGCTTTCCTTAAATCACCCAGATTGAAGTCGAGCACGGAGGGTTTCATTTTGGCATGCCAAGACGGTGTCATTTCCTTTTCTAGCATACCGTCGCCACGTTTTGAGCCAAAACGTTCCCGATGATAGCTGCAGAGCGTGTCATGCACACCCCGATCATCTAGGACACGTACTATCTGGTTGTGCAATTCATGCGGGAACGGCCTACATCCAAAGGCACAATGCAGCACTAAGAATGCTTTATTACCATGTAACGAGACGTTACGTCACGCGGCAGTATCCTCCCATTGCGACTATATATCTATATATATATATATATATATATGCACGTATACGCACTACACCGTACACCGGCACTGGCGAGTGAGTCGCTATCCCTCCTCCGCAGAGTAGCTAGTGCGCCGACGCGACCCACGGCTCGCGTCGTTATAAGCACGAACGAGACGTGGATCCAGGCACTTCTCTCGGTGCGTCCTGTCGAGTTAGTTCGACTGGCCTCTCCGAGAAAAGACTGCACCGGTTCCTCGGCGGACGGGGACATCCCGTTCCTGAGCAAACGGAACACTGACGACGACGACGACGACGACGTTCCCGACCACCTTCCTCGCCTCCATCCTCGCCTTCCCTGCCTCACCTGGGGAGACCGACGTATTCGCCGATGGACGGGTACACCCGTGGTCGGCCTATACGATACAGGGGCCGTGACTAAGTTCCACTTAGCCACCCTCCTGTCCGGCGACTCTAACCTGACCCACCTGCCCTTACCTTGGGAGACCGACGTATGCATCGATGGACGGGTACACCCGTGGTCGGCACATGCGACACAGAAGACGTGACTAGGCCCCGCATAGTCACCCTCCTGTCCGGCGACTCTCACCGCACCCAACGTTCCCACTCACGGCGAGGACGTGAACCGACTTTCCCCCCCACAGCTGGTCTACCCGACCGACACGCGACCGCGCGAAACCCGCCGTGACTCCCGGGGCACCCTCCAACCACCTGTACCGAACCGAAAGGAGGGGAGCCCAAGTCCACGACGGTCCGTGAAATCTCCGCCGTAAGTGACACCGCACTTACAACCCCGTAACCGAACTGTTCTAGGTCCACGCTGATGGGGAAAGCGGCCCACTATTTAAGCACAACGAGGCCCCCCAAACATCACCATCGTCCGACAGTACGTCCGGCGCAATTCTACCGTGCCCCATCTTCTTTTGTTTCTTAGTTACTACATTCACACCACGCGTCTTTTTGATTTATATCGAGTCACATACACATACTTCTCATATATTGTACCTCATCGCATACACTCACACACACACGCACACACACCACACATACATGCAATAGAGATGTAGATTACAGGAAGAATATACTTTTACTTATTTACTTTTACCGAATTTTTTTTTTTTTTTTTTTTTTTTTTTTTTTTTTTTTTTTTTTTTTTCCGGGGGGGAGACCCTAGGTAAATTCTAGGGAGGGAAAAATAGCAGCGTTACAACCATCTCTGTCATTCTTAAGGCATCAGCCCAAATACAGCTCCGCTAAACGCTCCTAGGGAAATAGAATCAATTGTCGCGAATGAGAAGTTTCGGATATACTGGAACTTCATATTCTCGACAATTGTTTCTGTTGCGCACTCGAGGCCTGACATAGTTCTTCTTGACTTCGAGAAATGAACCATTTTTGTTATCGAATTTTCGGCACCAGCTGACAAAAACATCATAGCCAAGGATAATGAAAAGAAATAGAGGTATATATAACTTATAAGGGAGTTTCGACGGCTATACCCGGAATATTCCGTTAAGCTAATCGTCTTGATCATCGGCGCTCTTGGAGATGCCAAGGCTTCACTGGTTGATAGCCTGAAAAGCATCCCTGCGTGTCAAGAAAATGCCAAGACACTTGCAAGGAAAGTGCAGAAGGCAGTCGTCCTTGGGTCGCTCCGTGTCCTCAGGGTGTACGAGACTTTTGCCGGATCATCGTATTGAATTCTTCGCTGACTGTAACTACCTATCTCACGGTCATGAGACGTGGTTGCAGCTGAAATTTTACCGCGATTTTGCTTGGATCGGGTGCAATTTTTCAGATTAGCACCTGCTCCCAGCGAAATCCTGCGGTTGTCCTTATGACAAACTTTTAACTATATTTATATATTAGGGTGGCCCAAAAATATACATTTTGGCATTTTTGACCCGCGCAGTCATCAAATCTTTGTCTGGTGAAAACAAATAAATACATATTTTTTTATTTCGAAATGAAATGATTTGTAGTACTTTGTAAAGCAACTTTCGTGTCTTATAGAGTTTAAAACGTAAACCGTATACTTTTTTTCATTCTTCGTTTTTGCTGTAGAAATTATAAGTCAATTTATGTACACTTTCATAAACGTGCTCTCTTCTCAGGAAAGATGCATTTTGTCAAATTTTAATATATCAACAAAGTAATAAAAAGATTTGAGACATGTAGAAAGTTGAATAAAATTGCAATATTCGTTGACTCGTAGCGAGCCTCATATATGATTTTTTAACTTGAAATTTTAAGAAGCATTTTTGAGGCTATTGAGAACAGATTTATAAAAAGAACTGTTCAGTATTTTTTAATTTATAGTTTTGAAGCGATTACGAAAACGAGTGAAAATGAAAAATTTCAGTCAAACAGCAGCTTTTGTCTGAACCTGAAGAATTTATAGCAGCTAAGGCTTATTGTTAGAGGCTTAGGACTTCCAGATGCAGGCTCGACCATACAGCGCCCCTGCTACAGGCCCGAACGAGTAGCCAAGCGTTCATTGAAGACCGACTAATAAAGTTTCCTTTTACGTTCTACAGTTTTAAATATCTGAACTATTTAAAAAAAATATATATTTTTCACAAAAGACATTTTTATTCATTTATTTTTCGTATTTTAAGATTAGGATTATGTTATACAAATAATACATGTCTGAGATGCTTAGACATTTTTTATGTCCTTTAAACGATTGTAGGTGCTGTTCATTTTTATGAATAATGTTTAGAAACGTTCAGAAATAATTTTTACTATCAAATGAAATTACTTATTTCGACATTTTTATTTGTTCTAAATTAAGAATTTGGTTTAAATGTTAAGAACAGTTGCCGTTATTATTAGACAATTATTTACAATTTCTTTTTTCTCTTTCGGAAATATATATCTATAAGAAATAAATACTCTTGGCCCGGGTACAGATAACCATTTTTTGTTATGGTCGTCTGTAATAGTTAACAACTCATGTCTTTACGGTTGAAACAAATAATCTTGGAAACATTTTTAAGTAAATTTTTGTCACACCCTGGTACATAACTTCGATGAGCATTAACGTTCCTCAATAAATATTGCAGTTGTTCTTCATTCTGAGTAAGAGGTTGACTGTATTCTGATATTAAAGCTATTCCACGTTCCGCATTATCATTTGTGACTGGCATCCCGCGCATTACACAAGAAGCAACTTCGTAATCTTCCCTCGTTTCCCATGGTTCGGGATCAAAACTTAAAAATGCTGCAGAAACACATAGTTTCTCGAATAATCTGGTGGTTTGCATAGTTACAAATTGATCTAGGGTTAATTCCTTGATATTTTGAGGATTATTTAAGCACAGTTATAAACGCTTTGATGGCGATTCTGTTCCCTCACGCTCCTTAATAGCTACTACCATTTTCCATTTACATTCTAGCGAGACATTTTTATCATAAAAGGTTAAGCCTACTAGTTCTTCGCTTAAATATCAAAGATGGCACGCAAACTTTTTTAGTGCAACATTGCAAACTTTTTCGTCTGAAGCAAGACAATCGATAAGCTTTTGTAGGAACATAAGATCGTTGCTTGGAGCTACTTCAGGTTTGTGTGCTGTAAACCACGATCTTTGGTATAAAGGTTCAACGAAAATACAAACTAATCGAAGTTCATTCAATTCACCGTTAGTAAGAGTAAACTCTCCGCGAAGTAAACAGATTTTTATAATGTAGATTGCTTTTCCTATCCATCTAGCATGTTGAACTGCACCAGGAGCTTTAACTTTGAAATTTTCAGAAGCTTTTTCACCAAGGAATATAATTATCAGCTATAAAAGTTCCTTGTATTCTCCTCTTGGATGTGCTTTCTGCAATTAGAAAAATATTTGCAAGTCAAACACTATTATGGAATATCGTTATTTTTTTAGGAGTTAAAAACTTCTTAAATTATTCAAACCACTAACAATTTTAATTCAAAAAATGGTATCAAGTAAAGTTCTAGAGATGCTTTTTTTCGCCAAAAGTTGGTTAGAAGCGTCAGGAAGGAAATTTCGATCAAAACTAAAATCTTTTAAACAAATACAGGTGAAATTTGCTTGATCTACAAAAGTTAGCCAATTCCCAGTAAATCTTCCAAGAATTTTGAAAGTGGTAATGATTTTTAAAAATTATAAAAAGTCGATTTTCTCAAGGAAACCCCACATTTTTAGCTATTTTTTTATTTAATTTTGCCTTGTTGCCAAAACAATTTTTCTGCGTGAAATTGAATTTTCGAATTTTCCTAACAAAGAATGAAAGATACAAAAAAGAGCAAGGCATATTTTCTACAAAAAAAGGGTAAAGCCCGTTTTTTAAGGGATGTATCTCTTTTATATAATCCGAAATTTAACAAGAAATAAGCCAGCAATGTGGGTTTTTCTCAAAAAATCGATTTGATATATTTTCAAACAATTCGTCGCTATTTTGTTAATTTCGAACTTAATACAATTTTAGACAGATTTTGAAGGACTAATACCTGTTTTTTCGTGCATGACACCTTAAACAAAATATTTAATTATTTATTTCTGTGAAATATCAAAAAATGGCCCAGATGTAGGTATCATGCAATGGTCATGAACTGCTTTTAACGGTAATTCATGAATATTATGACGACATGCTAAGTATAACAACGACCTTCCAAGTTTGTGTTCCAAAATCGCGCACGTGCCATTGCTTGGTTCTGAATTGAAAGCCGTAGTGTCAAAGCACATGCCAGCAACCTCATCAGTAATCTTCAATTCTTCAAGCAATTGAATAATGACATTTGCTGGCGCTTTTCCGGTCCCTTTCTCAAGTTTTGGAATTCCTAGTAACTCATGCACTACTGCACTCGTTACTAGAACTGTGAGACGATCAACTTTTCTATGCTTGCTGTGTAATTGTGGAAGAAGTTTCCCATCCCACTGCACAATTAGTTAATTTAATTTGGTATTTGAGATCTCAAAATTCGCTTTTGCAATCGCGGCAATGTTTTCTCAGAGAGAAATAGGGTTTCTCCGTATAGTCTCTCTACTGATACATACGTTATCTCAGTTATGACCTAAACTTTTGAAAACCGCAGCTAAAACGCGTGCAGCTCTTCTGTCACTTATATTAGTCCCATCCAAATTCATGGATAAATCTGTATTCATTAATTTAATATTTTTAGCTTTCTTGTGATCAGTCTGAGAGCTAGTTTCACCTATCACCGAAAAATGATTGATCTTATCTTCTTCATCATGTTCACCTTCAGCAAGGAAGCTCTCAAAAGTATTTAAGGAATCTGATAGGAATCACTACTTAGAAGTGAGCAGATTTATTATTTTCTGATTAAATCTACTATACCATGCACAACTACAAGACCATTCGTTTTACGGTGAATTGTTAATTATAGGAGAGTTAGGAGTTACAACTTTTTCTTCGAAGTAAGTTGAAAGCTATCAAAATTTTCTATATACAATGAATGTGCAAGAATTTGGCACAGCTATTTTGCTTTTTTGTTGTGCTCAGTTGTGTTATATTTGTGCTGTGATGTGAAGAAAATGATTTAAACAGTACAAATTTGAAGAATATTGAAAAATGTGTATTGTTTCAAATGTTAATGAAATTTTAAGCAAACAATGAAATTTGAACTACTTTTGCAACATATTCTCAAAATGTTGAAAAAATGACTTTATCGTAGGCTCATTTAATAGATAATTTTGATGGCTTTCTACCTTCTCAAGAGAAGAAAATAAACTCTCATATAATTAACATTTGAAGAACTGACAGGGTGGCCCTTTTAATCGTCTTAAATTAACAGGGAAATATTACTCAATATTAAATACTTAGTCTTTTTCTTAATTTAAAAAATGTTTAATTAAATGAGTTACAAATGAAATACTTTAGACTGGAACAATATTTTGAATTTCATGAAAGCCTTTAATTAAAAACATAAATTCACTATCATTTCCCGGTTTTCTAGTCCAGCAGCCACCCTGACTAAGGAATCATTATACAACACACGATCTTATAATCGTCACCTGCAATGTATCCTTGAAAAATATAATATACAACAGAACTTACTTTTGATTTTTTCTTCGTCCGCCTTATCATTTTCGAGAGTCGATGTGTCAATTGGAAAAGCTAAAAATCCACGATGACCTCGCTCGCGTTGAGTACGAAGGAATTCTTTATCTTATTCACATGAGAGATCTGCTAGAGCACTTGCATGCGCAATGTCGAACAGATAATCGAGATCGTCTTTAAATCCTAGTTCTTTGAATAGTTGAGTTTCGGATTTAGTTTCTGGCCTTGAATTCATGTTTATGTTTAACCACTTTTCATTTAACCCTTGTGTTACCACCGGGGTACCCGTGTACCCTTCGGCACACGATTGATTAAATAACCTTTTATCTAATAAAGATAGGCCGAATGCTTCTCGAATCTACGTGAATGAACCGATTCTCTATCGAAATTTGCATTGCACATATTTTTATAAATTCTTTAGCTTAAAATATTTTGCAATTAAAAAAACAGCACGGCTGAGCGACCCGGGTACCCCGACAGAAAAAGCATGATTTTTATACAGTATATCATAAAAATATAGTTGGTTATAATAATATTATTATCATTTATATTTATTTTTACATCGATCAAATTGATTTACTTATTACAATGCACAAATGTAGCTATTTTTGCCGTGTGTTGATCACAAACGGGCTTATTACAGTCGACGCATGACTTCCTGGTTTTTCGTCGTTTTCGAATAATTAATGAATAATTTAATTGTGATATTCAGGTAGTAATACCTTCCTAGCATATGAATAATTAAATATTGATTCAATAATTTTTTTTTAAGTTATCGAAAAAAAACTGCTTAAGCAAATCAAAATTGTTTAAATAAATAGAAATTAATTAAACATTAAAAGATATGTATCAAAATTTATATAATTATTCAACAAACAGTAGCATAGGATACCAATTTGAGAAAAAACTGGACATCTCTGGGTCAATTATTAGAAATTTCGAGAATAATCAATAAATAATTCTTTATATAATTACGCAATGTTTTTAAACAAAATTTCCACTCTAAACAATGACAAAAATTACATTTCAATCAGAAAATATGACTATTTTTTACACTTTTGGGAAGAAATCATTGTTTTAATAAGTTACATTTGTTTAAACAAATAAAAATTGCTTAAAAAGTCATCGGAAATACTCAAATTGTCTATTAGTAATTATTTGTATTAAAAAGACGACGGAAATATCTAAAAAGTAACAATCATAGATAAAAATGTATTTTTTTATTTATGGGTCATATTTGTGACGCTGTGGGGGGTATAAGGGTTGGTTAAAAATTAATTTTATTAGCATGGTTTAATTTTATAGGTACTCCTCTTTAATCCCTAAAAAATTTGGCACCTGTCGATTTTTTTCTCCGAAAATGGAAAGTTTTTTGGGAGGGGGGGGGGCTTGCCCTGTAGCTCGAAAAGCGTTTTTTAGACCAACCTAATTTGTATACCTTATTAAAATTTACATGAATTTATAATCATGTTAAATAATGTTTTTATATAATTATTTAATAATTAAAACTATTCATAATCTAGACTTGCATTTCAATATCCAAATAATTGTGAAAATTAAGTATAATTTTTTTATATTTTCAAATTATGTACTGGCAGAGTAATAACAATAAAACTGTCGTCTGGGTTAAACCTCAGGGCTCACTTCAGGTTATCTTGAAACTTTTCTATTTTAATTCGTATCTTAACACTAGTGGTACCCAGGGCCGTCATTTGAAGGTTTTCAATTTTCATTTTTTGATTATGTCCGATTATTATATTTTTGGAGTTGATCTTTCGAGCTTCATGACTTACATTTATTTGTCCTTTTGAATGTTTTCCTCGATTTTGAGAACTTTTTGTATATGCGTTTTCTAAATATCGTATTGTTCACCTGATTGTACCGCGATCCGTCAATTGACGACATCGTTCGAGTGAGTAACCGTAAAGTGTGCCAAAGGTGTGAGCGAAATCAGTAATAGTGACTTACCTGTGGTCATAAATTCTATCTTTTTCTTCTCAACATTTTTGGCAGTGTTGCATTTATTTTCATAATTTGTTATCACATATTCACCGAAAAGATTCCCATAATAGATCTGGGCTTTTATACTTGCTATTTTTAGTGTTCTGACTTAAATATTTGTACAGTGTGCCGTCTGTTGTGGTGACCATAACAGTTGTAAGACTTAAAATACGCTTGGAGAAATATAAGTAACGAAGAACTTTACAATGTCAAATGACGGCTCGCGGTACCCTCATGGGGGCCGGTCAGTCCGGTACCCCTAGTGTTAAGATAAAACTTAAAAGTACTTTACAAAGTACTGAAAATCATTTTATTTCATAATACAAAAATATGTATTTATTTGTTTTCACCAGAGAATGACTTGGCGACTGCGTGGGTAGAAAATTCCAAAATGTATATTTTTGGGCCACCGTAATATATATAATTAAAAAATAAGGTTTAACAACCATCGCAGGGTCTCACTCAGAGCAACTGCCATCTAAAAAAATGACACCGGCTCCCAGTAGGACCGCGGTAAATCAAATTCATGGCCACGTCTCACAACCGTGAGATGGGTGATCTCACGCCACACAGGCTCAATTCGCTGATCAATCCTGTTCTTCAGGACAGCTCTAAGGATCTTATACAGTGTGTTCAAACAAGTTATTGGCCTGTAATTCTCTGGTTTGGACAAGTTGCATTTTCTCGGTAGCAGTATAGTGCGTCCTAACACCAGCCACTGCGGAATGGGCGTTTCTGACTTTAAATATGAGGGGAATATGCGGGCCAAATGTTGGTGTGTACAAGTAAACTTCTTCCACCAGAAGTTCTTGATACAATCTGGTCCAGCACCGGAAAAGTTCTTCGTTCCTCTAAGTGCTTTTTTCACCTCTTCGGCAGTGATTGATGGACATTCCTCCTCAGATTTTATGAGGTTGTCGCCAAATTCTTCGAAGCGGATAATATTGTCGGTATTTTCTTTCAACTCCAGTGTTTTCGGGATCTTCTATACCTCTCTCCAAAAAGTCTATACCTCGTTGGGCTTGGGTGGATTTTTGACAGAAACAGGGTGATCATTGAACAGGCGAGATGGGTCAGCGAGAAACTGTTGATTCTCCCTGATCCATCCCTCCCTCTTCTGTATTCTCCTCCTTGCGTCAGATAACAGCCGTATTTTGTCAGCAAGATGCTGCTTGATTGTCAGCAGCTTTGACTTGTTTAGTGTGTGATTCAAGATCCTCAGTTCTTGGGCGAACTTTCAAACCCTTTCCGTGAACGGGCTACCGGATGTTATGTAGGCAATCACACATTGAACACGGGACGCATTCTGTCTTGCCCATCCAACCTTCTTGTACAGTTGTTGTAAGCGTCTTTTAGTCTTTTGATCCATCGTAGGTTTGAGCCTTCGATTTGAATCAGCCAAAGCTCGCGCAGCACCATAAACTGAGCAATTGATGGTCCAGAGGTCGGATTCTTGCGAGATTTCTCCACGAAGGGAGGCATCCATTTCAGCCAGATCTTGGGGCTTAAGAGGAACTTGCATGTTAATGTTCCTTCTTATCCTGAAATCGTGATCATCTCTCAGAAGGTGCCTGTTTTCCGCGGTTGGTCTTAATTTCGCTTCCTCATCTTCGGCTGCAGCTTGGTCAAGCTCTGGGTGTTTTTGGCACCACAGAGTATGCATACGCGCATATATATATATATATACTGAAGGGACTATGACAAAGCCACCGAACGCGTCTTCGGGTTGCGGATAGAGGGTCCCTGTACCAAGGGTTTCTGCTGAATATGGTTACAATAAGTAATAAGCAGTCGCGGACAATTGTCCAGGGATGGTCCCGAAAGAATAACCCCTAAGCGGAGGCGTGACAACCGTGCCGAAAGCTGCATGGCACCTGGGTGAGGTGTCTTAAACGGTGACTCTGGGATACCGGGCGACCTCTCAGAGTATGCAGCCTTATCCTTGCACACGGGGATCTACAAGGATGGACGAACCCTTTCCCTAGCTGCTCGTGGGAACAACAATGACACCACCAAAACACCCAAAAGTTGTAAATGCGGTTCAAAACTATCGAACGCACAGAGCACCCGACAATGGGTCGGCGAACAATGCCGATAATCCTAGAGTTCGGGTTGCTGAAAATAATTTAGATGGAAACACGACGACGAACCGGCGAAACACCCACATTGAGTGGACGAATCAACTCAAGGATGACTTGCTAGACTGCTACGATGCCAGCATTATCTCCATTCTTCGAGGCTTTATGGCGCGTATGCATACTCTGTGGTGCCAAAAACACCCAGAGCTTCAGCACGTTTCGATTCAATCGTTGCGAAATCAACGTGCCTACATCGGGAAAAACGGATATTTACGTGGTGCGCTTCCCCAACCACTGCTTGACCAAGCTGCAGCCGAAGATGAGGAAGCGACATTAAGACCAACCGCGGAAAACAGGCACCTTCTGAGAGATGATCACGATTGCAGGACAAGAAGGAACATTAACATGCAAGTTCCTCTTAAGCCCCAAGATCTGGCTGAAATGGATGCCTCCGTTCGTGGAGAAATCTCGCAAGAATCCGACAGTATATATATATCGGTTCGGTTTTGATTCTTTAGGAATTGAACCGAAGAGCCTATGACAAAGCCACCGAACGCGTCCTCGGGTTGCGGATAGAGGGTCCCTGTACCAAGGGTTTCTGCTGAATATGGTTACAATAATTAATAAGCAGTCGCGGACAATTGTCCAGGGATGGTCCCGAAGGAATAACCCCTAAGCGGAGGCGTGACAACCGTGCCGAAAGCCGAATGGCACCTGGGTGAGGTGTCTCAAACGGTGACTCTGAGATACCGGGCGACCTCTCAGAGTATGCAGCCTTATCCTTGCATGCGGGGCTCTGCAAGGACGGACATAACCTTTTCCCTAGCTGCTCGTGGGAACAACAATGACAACACCAAACATAGTTGTAGTAAGTGCGGTTCAAAACAATCGAACGCGCAGGGCTCCCGACAGTGGGTCGGAAAACAATGCCGACTATCCTATAGTTGGGGGAGCCAATCAAGACGAGGTCAATGCGATTGACCGGCGGAATCTCGTTACTTTTAGGTGGACGGATCGACTCAAGGACGACCTTCTGGAGTGCTATGATACCAGTATGACCCCTGAACGAAAAGGTTACATGGCACGACTGCATACTCTGTGGTGCGAGAAACACCCAGAGCTCTCGCATTTTTCGCATCAACGTCTGCGAAATCGTGCCGAGGAACTCAGAAAAAGGGGTTATATAAGCGGAGCGCCTACTCAACCGCAGCCAGAAGAAGCCGGCAGCAGAGAAAGAGAGGCGAGACTCACACCAACCGCGAGCAGATATCCAATAGAGGAAGAGCGACGCTTCAGGACCCGGAGAAACATCAACATTCAGGTTTCTCTTAAGCCCAAAGATCTGGCTGAACTGGATGACGAGCTTCGTGGAGATTTTTCCGAAAAACCTGACCTCTGGACTATTAATTGTAGTGTGTATAATGCAGCGACAGCTTTGGCAGATGCAAACCGTAAAGCAAAATCAACGGTTGATCATAAGACCAAAAGACGTATGCATCAACTAAGCACAAAAATAGGCTGGGCCAGACAGTACGCGTCCCGCATTCAGTGCGTGATTGACTAAATAACATCTGGCAGAACTTTCACTGCCAAGGTTCGACGGTTCGCACGCGAGCTGAGGATCTGTCATCACACACTTAACAAGTCAAAGCTACTGACCATCAGGCAGCATATTGTTGACAGAATACGAGTACTATCTAACGCTAGGAGAAGTCTAGAGCGGAGAGAGAGGTGGGTCAGAGAAAATCAACAGTTTTTGTCTGACCCATCTCGACTCTTCCAAAACCCTCCAGTTACTGTCGACCACCCGCCCACACCAGAGGAGGTCGAGGCATTTTGGAGAGAAGTCTACGAAGTCCAGCATCCACTGAAAGAACACTCGAAGAATATAAATAGCTTCAAGGAGCTGTGCAATTCCCTCATAACACCTGAGGAGGAATGCCCACCTATCACTGCCGGGGAGGTGAAAAGCGTATTAAGAGGCATGAAGAACTATTCCGCTCCGGGACCAGATGGTATCAAGACCTTCTGGTGGAAGAAGTTTCCTTCGACCCACCAGCATCTGGCCCGCATTTTCACCTCATTTCTAAAGTCGGAAGAGCCTATTCCGGAGTGGTTGGTAGAAGGGCGCACAGTGCTCCTGCCGAAGACGGGCAACTTAGCTGACCCTAAAAATTACAGGCCAATA
>CAKNWT010286114.1:0-14271 GCA_932066315.1 Andricus coriarius | reverse complement strand
GTGTATCTTTGGGCGTAGCTGCATACGCCGACGTCACGAGTATATATAGATATACTATATGGCTCACAATGTTTTCTGTATATCTATATATGCTCTTCAGCTACCACGTGCTGCTATGCTCTATAGTCTCTGGCTACACAGTACTCGCTACAGGTTACAACGTTAGTACTACAGTCTATACCTTTACTCTCGTGTTGAATATATATAGCTATATTCTACAGTCTACACTCTACAGCGTACAGGGTGCTGACTCACGGTATATATGTTTGGACTCTATACTCTACAGTGCGTAATATTCGCTCTATATTTATGAAGTATTTATTGCTAATATAATCATGCAAATATATAAATAAATATATTAACATATATATACATATACATATATGTCACGGGATGTGACAGTTGCATCCCGTTTAGTAAAAACTGTTAGTATGGGGATTTTTCATGACTCTCATTTCTCATTTATTGCTTGAATACAAAAATTCATCCAACATGGCGGATAATACTTCTGACAGAGTTTAATTGGAACTATTACATGATATATTTTCTTTATTGTAGCTATTTATAGTTTTATGACTGATTGATGATTTTATTCTAAATAGGCTGAAGCAGCCACATTCGATCCGCCATTTTGGATTTTTCTATTTGAATGGTGCAATAAGATTCAGAGGCCCTAAGAACACCATATCAATTCCGAAAATTGACCCAAAACTATTTGTGATCATGGTATGGTTTAGGTGGGATTAATGTCGGCCATGTTACATCCACCAATTTTTTCGCATTGTCTAAGGTACATTTAGAATTTATGGTCCAAAGTGTGATGTTACACGTAATTAGAAATATATATTTTTACTAATTAAGATAATTTTATTATACTTTCTCCGTAATTAAAGTGAGATGCGTCCTTGTAGGCGCCATCTTTGATCCGCCATATTGGATTTTTCTAAAGGCCAGAAGTTTTTAGAAAGAACTTCACTATACGAATATTTTGACGCCCCGAACATGAAAATCCATCAACCCAAATTTTGGGAGTGCAGGTGATCCGGTTCACACGAAATGTCCCATATATAATAATATTTTACTTCTTATAAATTTAAAAAAAGTACAATTTAACGTTCTACCAAAGAAATGAATTTTCGAACAAGAAAAAATGAATTTTTCTCCAAAATAAAATTTTTCTAACAAAAAATCGAATTTTCAACAAAATAGTCCAAGTCATAACTAATGAAATGAATTTTCAACTATAATGAAGAATTAATATGATGTTAATGTTATTTGTCTACATGGTCGATAATCAATATTTAAAATATTGATTATTAAAGTTGTGAAACACAACTTTTTATTGTTGTGAAAAAAATCTCACTAGCTCCGCTGGCATTTGAACACCCGATCTTTCAGTCCGAATGCTCTAACCAATGAAGCTACAGACGAAAAGATTTTCTTCATAACTCCCACAAGTTGAATGTCAACGTCATTCAATGTACTTGCAAGATATTCCAACACGAGATTGATTTTTATTGATTGATGTTATGTTTTTTGACCAGTGAATTATTTAATTGATATGATGTTAATATTTTTGTCTGCATGGTCGATAATCAATATTTAAAATATTGATTATTAAAGTTGCGAAACACAACTTTTTATTGTTGTGAAAAAAAATTGTTGTGTTCAAATCCCAGCGGAGGTAGAGAGATTTTTTTCACAACAATAAAAAGTTGTGTTTCACAACTTTAATAATCAATATTTTAAATATTGATTATCGACCATGTAGGCAAGAAAACATTAACATCATATTAATAAAATAATTCACTGATCAAAAAACATAACATCAATTAATAAAAATATAATGAAGAATCTTAAGAAAAAAAAAATTTGACCTGAATAGTTTAATTTTTGACCAAACAGATTTACTTTTTTTGTTTTCCACCAAACTGTTGAATTTTGAACAAAATATTAAAATTGTATGTTAATTCCCCAAATTTATAAATTATACAAATAAATTTTTCAAGCTGAAAATTTTTTTAAAAATAATTATGTATAATCTGTACAATATGTTAATTATTTTAAATACATTTCTGAACTTACGATTTTTTATGAAATTCGAAGTTTTCCTTTTTTTAATTATATTGAAATTCCGCACATGTCAAGTTTTTAAAACTGAATTGAATAGTCACAATGGTTCAAGCGCGTCTGTTTAGTGCTATCTTGGCCAGAAATATTTAATTATACTTCCAGTGTCACGATTAAATTACTATTAACTAAGGAATTTGTAGAAGAGGAAATATTCTTGATTGTATAATTGATTTATCAAACATTTTTTATGTTTTCGGGCTTTTTCATATTGCCATAAATGTATTTTGAACGACCTAAGTATCCTGGAATTGGAACGATTGGAATGAACCATGGAAGAGCCGTGCGTCGATGTAGGGGGGGGGGGGGCCAATGTTCGGGAGCCGAGTGCTCTGCATCCACTCGTGTTTGCAGAATGACATAACCTTATGCTATTGACACATGTTTTAGAGAGATAGGAAAAGAGTCTTTCCAACAGAGATGTAAATGAGCCCTAAGTATAGCATCTACCTGAAACATATTTTTTTTCGCGTGACGAGAAAACCCAAACATAACCTAAAATTGTTTGCACTTGTACCCTTTCTAAATTTGCGACTTATCTCCAATTTTATTATTTTAAATTAGGTATTTCAGGTTAGGTGGGGGAAGTCCAAGATGTCTTTTCAATTAAATAATTAAAACAATCAAAACATTGAAACGTTTTTATTACTTAATTAAATAGCTTTTAGAAATAGAAAATAATATCAAAATACACTTATGGTGAAGAATAATTTTATACATAGTTTTTTAATTTAATTTAATTTAATTTTTTAATTTTAATTTAATTTAATTTTTTTAAATTTATAAATAGTTATAAAAAGAAATTAAGTTCCATTCCATGCAGGGCCGACCCTATAAATTGGGCCGCACGTGTGCATACAAAAATTCCACCCCCCTCCCCTTTTCTTAAAAAAAAGAAGGAAAAAAGACATTTTCTACATACGTCTGCTCTATTTTTATTGCAGCATTATGAATATTATTTACATTCTTATGTGAGAAGTTGTCGGCTCCAGAAGCTACGATCATGGTTCCTTAGATCAACCAATCCTGAAGCAACTGGAACGTGTACTTAATCCACTTCTGTTCCTTCTGTCCTAGAAGGTAAGTAAGAGCAAGAAATTTACGCGAGACAACATCGTTGAACACTGTTCCTTGGAGTCAGGTCTCTAGCCGTGGATGACCTTATGCAGCAGACGAGACAGTTAAAGATGAAGGTTTCACCTCTGGATACTTCTTTAGAGCTACCAATCTTTGTAGAATGTTATGAGGAACATTGTTGACAGGCCAGATGAAGTGATCCCAGAAGAATGATAAGTAGACTTACGGAATATCACTCTCTTGTACCTTTTGACCGGTAAGCGAACAGGTGAGTAAATCTACCACGTTCCCTATTAAGATACCATTATCCTTAACAACATTGGATTTCATATATGAAGAACCTATAACAACCGACCTATTGACGAGTATGTTAACGAGGAAAGCTTTCTTTTCTTGTAGATTTTTATCAGGCAAAGGAGTCTTGAGACATACAAAAATTTAAAGTGTCGTGTTTTTCGAAGATTCTATAAATAAAAAACAAGTAAGTACATTATCTACTTTATTATTTAAACTATCCTGTATTTCGAAGATTCTAAACATTTTCGGATGGTAAATGCATTTCCTCGAAATTTTTAAAACAATTTAGCAACATATTCTATAATATTCCACAACTGATAGGCTGAATTACATTTCATGTAGGTAAATTATAAAATACAGCACAGAAGTTATCTCGATACGTTTTATGATGAACGATTTACTCGATTCTCATTTTTTTCTAGAAGTAATTGCTGAAAAAAATGAACAGAGTGCCCGCTAGCATTCATCATTAAAAGATTCTTATCTACGTTTAAACTTATGTATACAGTTTTAAAGTTAGGATTTTAAAAAGGAATTCTTTTTATACCGTTTTTTTAAGTTACATAGATCATTTGAACGCAAATAACTTAAGATCAATAATATTCGATTTGTAACCTGCGATTTTTAAAATTCAACAATTTCAGTTACTAATCAGAAATTTACGAAATGGAACAATTGAAATTGCAACGTTCAGAATTAGAAATGAAACACACGGAAACTAACGATTCGCAATTATCAAACAAATCATTTTAATATTGTCGCTTTCAATTTCAAATAGTTCAATTTCCAACAATTTCAAATCATAAAACGTTACACGCTTAATTTTAAGTCCAGTTGTAAGTAAACAGTCAAGCATTGCTCAATTTGAAACGTTTTCAACGTGTCAGCATTTAATTATGAATGTACTAATTTGACATTATTTAATAATAAAGTACAATTCATAAAGCTCTAACCTGAAATATATACAATACGTTTTACTGTAAAAGTCTCTCTGTTTCAAACAGGACAATGTTAGATGTTTCAACTTGAAAATCGTTCAATATTCAACAGATTTTTTCAGAAACATTTTAACAGACAATTATTATTAATTTGAAATATTATAGTTCCTCTTTGTGAGCCTTTAATTAAATTATGTTTAAATTAAACTGCTACTAAAAATGTTCGAATTACCGATTAAAAAATAAATTCCTTGCCATATATTAAGAATAATAAATATTCAAAGCGTTCTGATGAACCGTTCTCATGATTTTCGGGGTCTTTCGACGATGAGATTTTTTGGAATGCAGAGGTGGTCCTGAGGTACGGTAAAGTAGTGCGCGTTTGTATTCTTCCAATCTGATGTCCTAAAAAAAAACGATATGTTGAAGCGATGAAAAAATTACATGTTTTAAATACAGTAAAAGTTCTTAAAATAACAGCAAATGTGTTATTATAAGTACTTGTACTTTATTTGAAACATTTTAATTTCTAAATTTCAAATGGAAAATCCTAAAACTCTTACAAATTGAACTTCATCCTGACCATCGATTTCTATGTTACTTCCATCGACTTTCATCAATCTTTTATTTAGGCTTAATCCAAATTGCGATATGAAATTAAAGTCCTTTCTGATAGGCCTTCATTTTGGCTATCGACTTTCATACAATTTTAATCGATCTTCCATTTTGGCCCAATCCAATTTCTGATTAGAATTTACAGCCTTTTCCCCCAAAAACGATGTTTTAAACAGAAATTTACAATATTTGAAACATGCCGATTTTTAAAATATAATACCAATAATTGTGACAAAAAATTTATCAGAGAATTCTAAACCCGAGTAATATGTTTATAATACCATCTTTCTCAATGTCTTGATATTGATTTGTGTTTATATTGAGCTGTCATTTGAGCCATTTTCAGATTCTGTTTGATCCTGTTCTAACGTACTTACTTCTAACAATTACTGCTAATCTGCAAAAAATAAACGTAATTTACAGTAAAGAGCTTGAGAATGGGAAGCTTAAACGTATTCCAAGTGGGAATTGTTTTCTGACGGGATTGATGTGCACAAAAACTTCTACTGGAGTAGGACTAAAGTTTATCTCATAAATTCTTTAGGAGTTGTACAATTTTTCAAAAACAAATTTACTGAGTCTTTTATGACACTTTTGTCTTAAGGGGGGGTATACTTAATTCGTTAAAAAAAAGGGTCATTTTCAATAATTTTTCTACTCGCTTCTGTAAATGCAAATTTATTTTATAAAAGTGTACATAATAGAGTACGGCTCGAACAATATTCCACACAAATTTCATTACAAAATATTAAAAATTGAGCCGGTGGCGTCAAGTCTCCCGAAGTGTCTCGAGCAAAAGACGTTTTGCGGTGGACAGCATATCTCAGCACTGGATTATCTGAAACAAAAAAATCTAATTTTTTTCATTAGATAATCATTTTTCGCAGGTAATCAGGCGAGAAATTTTTTTTAATTCGAATTTTGAATTTTTCTTGACATTCTGAAGTCAAAACAGCGATTTTTGCGAAAAAATTCGCACAATTTGTTATTGCAAAATGAATAATAATTAACAAACAAAAAAATCCTCGCTACATTACCTAGCAAATTATACGTAGAATATGTGTACCAAATTTGAAAAGAATCGGTTTATTAGTTTTGAAATTACGTTGTCCACGGACTTTTAAAATGTGGTTTCGAGAAAAACGCGTTTAAAGTTTTTTGCATTGAAAAATTCTAATAACACGTCAGTAAGCAATTTTTTTTAATATACTTACACAGAGTCACCAACTCCAGGTCCATAAAGTACAGAACTTTAAGCTGCATAATCCTTATCGCTACACGAAAAAAAAAAAGCACGAATCGCGGCGCCGGTATAACTAGCAACGTCCTAGACGGCACCAAGCCGAGCGGAGCACTCTTCAGTTAATTTTGCTTCGATTTGCTTCAAACTTGGACACAATAATCTTGAAAGGATGTACATTCAGATAAGCCAATAAAAAAAAAATTAAAAAAAAAAAATTAAATGGTATCCCCCCCCCCCCCTTAAAACAGTCCAGGTAAAACGTATTTTGAATTTTGTTAGCACTTTAGTCCCATTTCAGCAGTACTTTTTTGGGACATAAATGCCATCAGCACTTTTAAACATTTCAAAAACAATAAAATGTAATTCTGCTAGAACTTTTCTCCCTACTTGGACTTCTAAACATTTTAAATAAAATTTGGTACTTTTGAATACTGATTTGTCTCGTACTCACTACTTCAGTGGGACTTAATATGCGGGATCCAAGCGGGATCTCAATGGGACTTTTGTTTTACTCGGGTTGAAAGTTATTTGAAAGGCATTCACTGATTACATATCATAACATTTCTCACCTCGTTACATTTATTTTGGATTTATATCTTGATCAATCCGTTTCCACTGTATTTACCAACGGCATTACGCACAATTTATCCTCGCCATACGGAATACAGACACATTTTCTTTCAATCATTGCAGGGAAAGAAGGAATGATGTTCTCAGATTCTTTCATAATTATCGAGAAATTAGCCGATAATCTTCTGATTTTGGCAGAGCACTTCAGTTTGATTTTGCAATTCTTTACCCAACAAAAGTTGAGGGCACGTATTTTCTTAAAGTTTTAACACAAAGAAGATATGTTATTGATAGCAATCGCCCATGTGAAGTTTTTGCAACACAATTTTTTTCTTATTAAAAGTCTTGGATACATACTGCTGTGGAAAAGTGTATGTTGAAAAATGAATCGATCAAATGATGTAGCGTAAATTTTAACTTCTTCTTTGAGAAATTGTTCAATTAATAAATTCTATAAATTAGTTAAATTAATTTCTTGACCAGCTCCGAATACACTACACTACATTCAGATGCCTTCCACAAGGCGCATTCAGTTACTGATCGAGGGCAACATGTTAATTCGCATGGAGGTTTCATCCGCAAGAGTCGATATTATCCACCTCATTTATTTTCCTTGCCAAATACCAATCTTCAGTATGATACTGTGAATTAAATAATAAATCTACCACAAGTTCAGTAACACCTTCAGTCACAGAATGCAGGTACTCCGGTGGGAACGATAAAATAATGTGAAATATTGGTAAGCACATTACAACGGAAGGCCCTTTTACGCCATTAGCATCTTTTTCTTTCGTTTGGTTAACAACTTTCTCCACATCTCTGTTGTGTTGCTCGCACGTACGCGATTCGTGTTTGTCTCCGCAGTACACTCGGCTGAATCCAGATCCAAATGGAACCACTTCTGCAGGATGCAGACAATAAGTGCAACCATGTGATCCATTATACTGCTTTAGACTTTGAACTACACATCGTGCAACTGAATCAACAGGTGCAAGTAAATTAACTGCCAAAATTTCTTTTTAAAATTCCAGTATGACTACAAGCCCTCAATTTTGAAAAATATCAAGGAATTGTCTATATTTTATTCTCATTTTAATTACATATTTAGAGCATGTGTAAACACATATTCTTGTGATTCGTTATTAATAATTTCATCCTGAACATCTTGAAAAAGAAAGTTTTCATACTGATGAGTCTGTGCATTATCGGCTGCCTCGTTTTGATTGTCTCTTTCAAAGTCATGTCCAATTATTTGCACATTAGTTTTATCAATTGACCTTCCATTATTATCGTCGCTTCCAATTCTTTCCGTTGTAATAGTAATTGTATCCCGATTTGTAATATCATAATCCGCATCAAGAATAATAATCTACAAAAAATACTATCCGTGTTACAGAAGTAGTGGTAACTCAAAGCCGGTATTTATTACCAGTTAGAATTAATATTTAGAAATAACATTAATATATACACTAGACACTACTTCGCTACCAATCAATAATACACATTACCACAATAATACTTGAAGAAGATTCAATATTTCGCATGATAGCATCTGCAATATTTATAATAATATTTATCAGGGGTGATTCAAGATATATACGTATTACGTATGTAACCAAGATTGTTTAGGGCCACCCAGGTGGAAAATTCAGTAGTCCGCCGGAGTTTACCACTGGCGCAGTCCTGGTCACCAGTACAGATAATAATCGGCAATTCGCCCAGTAACGGTGGACGGTTGGCTCCACGAGCGGGGCGGTACTATGCCGACAGTATAAATATTTTAAAAACGAAAGAAATATGTTTAAAAAAATGGTTCATGTGTTCTAAAATTTCGAAAACCTATAAACACAAATAGCGTGAAAAACATTATATTTTTTTTTAAGGAAAAAAATTCTAAGTTCCATTTTTATAATAAATTGTAAACGTTCAGAAAAAGTTACCTTTGATGTAATTCTTAATCGCTGTAAAATAGTCTAAAACATCTAAAAAGAAAAACGTTACACAGAAGTCATTTTATGACATCAAAAAAATGGTATGCCAATGGCCATACCACGCTGGAAGCACCAGTTCCCGTTAGATCACTGGAGTTAAGCAGTCTTGGGCGCGGTTAGTACTTGTATGGGTGACCGCCTGATACTACTGCGTTGCTGTTGGCGGTCGTGGGTGTGGTGAGCCCACACTTGTAAGTTATTTACTACAAGAAACTATCCATTGAAAAAACACTACCCGAATCGGGTAGTGTAACGCTTACCCCTAGAGGCTCGCCGAAAGGAAAATAGCTTAATGATATACAAAAGTTGCAAAATGGTCTAAAACGCCAAAAAGACCAAATATTACACGAAGAAACTTGTAGTCGATTTAAATTATTTATTTAAAAATTATTTTATTTATATTCCCGTTAAGAGTTCATTTATTTTACATATACAGGGTGTTTTTTTAACTATGAGAAAAATATTCGTAATAAAAACTTTTTATTTTCGAGGGGGAAAAGCGACTTTGAAGAAATTTACCCCGCCTCCCACCTCAGGAGGCAGGGAGGGGGCCAACTTTGTAATTTCAAATGGGAACCCCAATTTTTTATCACAGATTCAGATTCTCCTTCATGTCTCCTAGGGGGTGGGGTGGGTAAATGTTGTTCCAAGTCGCTTTTCCCCCTCGGAAATAAAAAGTTTTCATTACCGATATTTTTTTCATAGGATGCGTATGATTTTAAGATATTTTGATGTCTCAAGTTGAAAAAAACACCCTGTATGTGATGACGTATAATAATAAACAAATTTATGAGAAAAAAGTGTTAAAAGTTTGTTTGAACTTTTTTGAGCTGTGGCTTATGAGGATGATATCGACTGCTAGGCGATAGATTCAGACATAGATGTAGGTAGGTTTTCTGTTATATCTTTAGAGTATAGCAATGGTGGGTGTTGAAATTGAAAAAAAAGTTTGACATTTACACTTTTATAATTATATATGATATTCGGACGATATGCAGTCGTATGATGATGATTCGATGGTCCTAAAAACAACTTAATGATTTTTTCTCATTTTTAACATTAACTCCGGCATTTTCGGACACCAGTGGTTTGCCAGTACATAACCAGTAGTAATGTGCAGTATACCGCACGCCAGTACCGCACGCCAGTACTGGGGAGGATTACCAGTCAGTACTGGCCCAGTACAGATTCCCAGTACTGGGGCTTCGGCAATCTATATTGGGCCAGTACTGCGCCAGTTGTGTATTTCTACCCGGGTTATTTCTTCCAAAAACAAGGTTAAAATAAGTTGTAGAAGCAAACTTTTGACCGATTTTAGATTTTTTTTTCAGAAAAATTTTTCAATCAAGTTTAAAGTAGTGTGTGTCGACAATGTTTTGAACTTTTGTATGTGTAAACTTCTATATTATTGCAAATGGCGAAAAAATGTCTTGATATAGATCATGAAAATTTGTTATCCGATGTTCCTTGTTCATTTTATAAACAATTTTTTTTTTAATTCATACTATGGATATTTATAGGCAGAAAGAAACTGCTTCTTCTCCTAATTTTCTACCAATTACGTTGCAAGTTATGTCATTTGATAACAATTTGTTGTTCGATATTTAATCTTAATTTTATAAACAAAGTTCTTTCTATTACAGTCGAATCTGAATTTAGCGCCGGTTTTGGGGCTGACCTTGACGTTAAATCCAGAGTCTCGGAACTATTTTTTCTCTCTCCTGTTTTATCTCTTTGTTTCGTCACGCCTGAGTGCACACCGCACATCCCCCCACAAACGACTCTCACGAATCCCCACGGCGTGGCGTCAATTCTCGGAAGAGCCCAATCCAGGGGAGCTAAATCTCGGTTTCACTGTAATTCTTAGAGATTGGGACGAGCAGTAGGATTCCTACTGCTTACTGCCCTCCGGCCTCCTGCAGACTCCGGCGAAGCAGTACCTACTGCACGTAGGAGCACGCAGGACCTACTGCAAAGTCCGGCCGGTATTTCTCCTGTCCGTCGAAGTTGCAGTAGCTCAGTAACTTGAATTGCCGGATTTCTCCTGCAAACTCCGCCAGCACTCCGGCAGGTCTTCCTACTGCTTCCTCCGGTCATAGCAATGGAAACACATGTGCGCTCAGAGGGTTCATGCCTTCAAACTTTCTTTACCTAAGATGTATCTATAATATATATAATCAAAAAATAAGGTTAAACAACCACCACAGGGTCTCACTGGGAGCAACTGCCATCCAAAAATGACACCGGCTCCCAGTAGGACAGCGGCAAATGCCACTCACGGCCACGTCTCACAACCGTGAGATGGGTGGTCACAGGACACAATGAAATCAAAACGACCGACAGGCGAAACCCTCGTGTGTTTTGAGGATACGAAGCGACCCAAGGATGACAGCTTTCTGCATCCATTTCGCAAGTGCCTTGGCATATTTTTAGCACGCGGGTATGGCTTTAATGTTACGAACCAGTGATAGCTTAATGCTGGCATCGTAGCAGTCTAGCAAGTCATCCTTGAGTTGATTCGACCACTCAATGTGGGCGCTTCGCTGGTTCGTCGTCGTGTTTCCATCTACATTATTTTCAGCACCCCGAACCCTAGGATTATCGGCATTGTTCTTTGGCAATTTTGCGTAAGGTCATAGAGATCGTTGGTCAAAAGCACGAGCTCCGCGTGAAAGGCTTCCGCTTGAGACAATCAACTGATTGCTGCGCGAGCTTCAGAGATCTTTAAAGAAGTCAGAAATAACAAATTATGCATTTCACCCCCTCTTCATCCGCGAAAATTCACCAGGGAGCGGCGACACCATACCACTATGCGGATCAGCCTCGTTAGTGTCGAGAACCGAGTCAGTAATTTCGGTTCAAGGATGTGCTCTCGCACGTGCATTATGCGCAAGGCATCCGGCCGATCTGGCCAATCCGCAGCGGGCAATGAGAGCCATTGTGGTCCATGCAACATTTTTTAATACCTTTAAATTCTTCAGGCCTCACCCCACGAGTGGCGAGATCAGCCGGATTTTCCTTGGAAAGAACATGCCTCCACTCAGCCGAGGACAGCTCGGTTTGAATGAAGGATACGCGGTTAGCATCAAAGGTTTTCCAATAGTATGGGTGTTTGCGTTACCACGCGAGTACTACTTGGCTGTCAGACCAAGCAAAGACATGTAGATCGTTAAAGAAGGACAGCTTCTGAATGTGACAGATAAGTCTCACAATCAGAGCAGCTGCGCTCAGTTCGAGTACTACTTGGCTGTCAGACCAAGCAAAGACAGGTAGTTCTTTAAAGAAGGGCAGCTTCTGAATGTGACAGACAAGTCTCAGAAGCAGAGCAGCTGCGCTCGGTTCGAGTATTACTTGGCTGTCAGACTAAGCAAAGACAGGTAAGTCTTTAAAGAAGGGCAGCTTCTGAATGTGACAGACAAGTCTCACAAGCAGAGCAGCTGCGCTCAGATCGAGTACTACTTGGCTGTCAGACCAAGCAAAGACAGGTAGATCTTGAAAGAAGGGCAGCTTCTGAATGTGACAGACAAGTCTCACAAGCAGAACAGCTGCGCTCAGTTCGAGATTCAGGATGCTTATTGTCTTGACAGGCTCATTGAGAGCAATTTTCGTGGTTGTTTCCGGCTCCCTCTGTCTGCAGCGTCCAGAAAGCAGATCAGAATGATTTGCTGCCCATTAATCCAACTCAAAACCAGCACAGCGCAAAATCGCAGCCAATTCATCTCGCTTTAGAATTCCGATATGCAACCTGTGAGCCTCCGCGAAAATATCATCGACATAGGTATTACGCTGAAGGCAAGAAGCCCCAAGGGGAAAACGCTGTTGCTCATCCTTTGACAGCTCGCCTAGTGTGCGAATTGCCAAGTATGGGGCACACGCGGTCCCATAAGTGACCGTAGTCAATCAATAATCTACGGGCGGATCCGCAGGATGAGGAGCCCAAAGAACTCTGCAGATCCTGATCCTCAGTTCGAAATCGGATTTGGCGAAACATCTTTATGATATCCGCTGCAAAAACAAAGCGATATCTGCACCAATTCAAAAGTACCAGAGATATATCGCCCTGAAGAGCAGGCCCCGGCATTTAGAATTTATTTAAACATTACTGTTCGGCAGTGCGTCGTTTGGCGTCGAAGACAACACAAAGCTTTAGCTGATGCGGGCTGGACTGGAGAACAGCATGATGTGGTATATACCACGCTCGTGGATTGCTTATTTGAGAAAGAGAAACTCTTTCCATATGCCCCAACTCCTCATACACTTTCATAAAGCGACGCATAAAGCATAAAGAAAAGCGACGGTGTGTCGTGGACAGCGAACTCAAGGCCATTCGTCGGGTCACAGCAGAGGCCATCGGCGGATCCGATCGCAGCGGAAGCTGAATGGTATATCGGCCATCGGGAGCGCGGACATAAGTATCATAAACAGCCGCTCGCAGGTCTCATCCTCAGGTTTCATTTTGGGACTATTATTAGAAAATTCTACAAGCGTCCAAAAACGCTGCAAAGCCTTCTCCAAGTAATTATCATGGACACAATGCCCAGCCGTGAGAGATGCTCGTGATGGGGAGTCCGCCCGCCGTGGCAGGACGGAGTAAGTCGATCCAGAAATGATCCACCCCAAAGCAGTATCCTGGGCAATCGACGGTGAAGGTGGGAAATTGCGCAAGCCAGGTCGTAGAATCCGACAATACACATCTGACCCCAAGACGACATCGACTGACTTGGGTTTGTAGAAGTGAGGATCCGATAAGCAAAGATCATCAAACTGGCTTAAGTCGAGGTCAGTGCTCAGCTGTGATGGGGGGTTTAATGTAGGGCGAGGAAGGACCAAGGCCTTAGTCTCAAGATGAAATGAGGGATTACTAATTAAGCGTAGTGACAGATTTACAATAGCGCGGGCTGTACCGGCGGGTGATGCACCCATTCCCGTTAATGGAATATTTACGCGGTGTTTGCGTAATTGGAGTAATTGCACGGTGGATTCCTTAACAAAGGTGGTCTCAGAGCCTTGATCGACCAGGGCGCGAAAACGGACCTGGGTACCCGTAGAACCTATCAGCATAATCTGGGCTGTCGCGAGAAATACCAGTTGTCATGTGTCAGAAAAACCTCTAGTCAAAGCGGATATATTGTTTGAGGGAGCCGGTTGTTTCTGTCCATTTACGTGGCCAGACACCTCTTCTCCTTTTTTTTTTTTTTTTGATAGTTCGTTGTCTGCCCAGTTCGAGCGGTGTGTAATGACGAGTGGTGCTTGTCTCGGCATGTTCTACACCTATACTTCGATTTGCATTTTTGAAATTTATGAGACCCTAAGCAATTAAAACACAGGCATAGGCGACGTGCCTCATTGCGACGTTAAATAGAGGATTTGGATAAAAAGGCTGAGCAATTTTCGATGTAATGGTCCTCGG
>CAKNWT010286111.1:0-12934 GCA_932066315.1 Andricus coriarius | reverse complement strand
ATATAAGTCATTTTTCGGAATTCAAAGAAAATAAACTGTTATTTAATAAACATATGTGAAATAAATTTTTTTCTAGTCTAAAATCGGAAGTTATACAATTTATATACATTCTTGTGCATTTTTCAAAAATTATTTATTTAAATTACAATAATTGTTTTTAATTCCAATTTCGAATTGCGCGCCAACTGCGGCCAACCAGTGCGCGGCCCGAACGCAAGCGCATTAGTACAAGTGGCCAACATTGGCATCATTGCCCAATGGTCAATAGCAGACAAGTCTGGACTTTTCGATCATCAACTATCGCCTCTCTCTTTCCGAACCATAAGATAGAAAGAGGGAATTGCAGTTGATCGTATAACAATGATCGAACATCGCAGTCTAATTACATTTGATAGAAAAGGGGCCACTCACAAAATACGCGATACATTTTTCACGAACTTTTAACGCGCCCTCTCCTCCCCCCACCCACCCCGGCTGATGTTTTTTCCAGTGTTCTGAACACGGAGGATGATACTTTGACAGACGTCCACCCTCCCCTGAAAGTATCACGTTTTTTGTGAAAGACCCCAAAAGAGATTCTATCGATTAGATAGAGTCATCGAATTCCCACCCTAATATTTCGATCATATTGTAGTCCACCATTTTACTGAGAGGGATCTAAACAGCGTGGAGACTAAGGCCCTGTTTCAATCAATAAGTACCTTATTGATTGAAACTTTAAAACACAGGGAGCTCCCATAGGCAAAGTGGCGAAAGAAAAACAGTAATTGCAATATCCCCTAGGTGGCACTGATGTGCCATCGAAATTACAGTGGGCCCAGAGACAGTGTGGCAACCTAGTTACAACTCGCTAATTGGCTCAGTTTTCTTATACATATACTATTGCTAAATAGTATATTATATACATATATTTATACTACACTATAGATAATCTCAACTTAAAATGGCGGCATCCCGCCTAAGAATGGCGGGATCCAGCTAGGTTTCCACACTGTCTCTGGACAAACTGTAATCGAAGTGTGTTCATTAGCATTAGCAATGGCGTCCCACGTCAGCGTCAAACTTGGCACAAAACGTAAATCGTCAAATCACTAGATATTTCAGCCAATGATATCCTCCTATTAATATACAGAAATACTTTCACTGGGTGACGTGTCTAGCGATTTGATGTGTGGCACCCAGTTTGACGCACCTATGATACTCTACCCTAAGAGTAAACCTAACAAAAAAAAACGTTTTGCGGGGTGGGACGTTGCCGTGCACTAGAGTTCTTGCTAAGTACCCCAGGTGTCGCTGATATGCCTGGCCACAATCTCTAAGTACCCCCACGAAATACATTGGAGTGGACATACCGTGCTTCAGAGATTAAATTTGCTATAAAAGCACTCACTCTAACATGTGACAATAGCCTAAGTTGATCTGATAGCTTATTCCACTTGTTATACTTTTGTCACACGTGTAAATTTTGGACCAATGCCGAGTCTCCTTTTTGGCTATTTTCACTAGCTTCTGCTACGCCTCCTCATGAGCTCCTGTAGCGCAAATCCAGTGTAGGAATTTGATTCATTTGCGGTAAGATTGCGGATATTCAGGATTGGTGTAAAGTATAAGAAAAGTTTAACCAGTGGAATAATCTATTATTCTAAAAATTCATGCCATCCTCACACGTTAAAGTGAGAGGAAGTGAGTTTTTTTAACAGAGGCATTAATGAGTTGTAATGCTGGCTATAACGAGAAAAACTGTGCAGCCAATTTGAAGGTGGTGGCGAATCAATATACAAATTGATGTCTCTGTTATTTGCTAAGGACGTAAGTAAAATAGAGAGGGAGAGAATTGTAATTCTTCTCTGTACCAAAGATATTATACCTAGATGCGGCAAGGGTCTTGTTAGACCACATGTCACGAGGGCAGCGCTGCAAAGTTAATCCAAAGAAATAAAATTTTACATTGCAGCGAAATATTAAAGCACGTAAAAAATATAAGAAAAAATCAATTTTAAATAGAAAAATTGATGAAAAATAAAAGTACCGAATAACAAATGCCCGAATTGTAATATTTCAGAAATTCAAATTTATCGAATTCTACAATTTGAAAATTATTCAATTAACAAATTATTAAACTAACATAAATTTTTTTAATTCGCGAAATTTAAATTTCAATAATTAGTAAATTAATGATTAAATATATTAAACAATTTCCCAGGATCTTTATGATTTTTATTTAAAGGTAATCTAAAGAAATAAAATTTTACATTGCAGCAAAATATTACAGCACGTAAAAAATATAAGAAAAAATAAATTTTATATAGAAAAATTGATGAAAAATAAATGTACCGAATAAGAAATGCCCGAAATTTAATATTTGAAAAATCCAAATTTATCGAATTCTACAATTTCAAAATTATTCAACTAACGAATTATTAAACTAACTTAAATTTTTTAATTAGCGAAATTTAAACATTAATAATTAGTAAAAAGTCTTCTATTAGTTTTTATGCTATTAGAAATTCAGCCTAAAAAAAACAATAAAAAAATTAAAATTCAAGTCATTGTACTTCTGGATATTCGAAGGCTCAATCGTTCTCGTCATTCACGCCGTGAATTTCACGGTTACTCATTCACGCGCTTTGACGCGGTTGCTATGGAAACAATGAAAAGTTGTAGAGGGCAGCACTTTGATGTAGGAGAGAAATAGTTAGCTATATATATTCCGCGTCCCCACTCCTGACCCTTGCCGCATCTAGGTATAATATCTTTGTCTGTACTATTTTAAATTCTTGTACGTAAGATACGCAGTAAAATCACAGTAAGTGGCCATGTAAATTACATCAGGTACTACAGTTTCCCATCCCTGCTTAGAATTTTCTGTTGGAAATTTCCCGTTGGAAACTTTGCATTGTCATATCCGATAGACTACCATTTATCTTTAAAGACCGTGGCGATGTTTAAGAGTTGTCAAATTTGCTTGGCAAATCAGCTGTATTTGCATAATTGTTCGTTCAATTGCTCATCCGAGCAAACTATTACAGATTTGCAAACGAACAACGTAAGTAATCACTCGGTAATTTTATTTTGGGAGACGCTTTTTGAATGTCAAGATCCGATGTGATGCTGGTTGCAAGCAGACGATATGAAGTTTTACAAGGCCTTCGAGGTAAATATTCAGAATTACTCACCAAACCAAAGATATTATAAGCCTAGGTGCGGCACGGGGTGTCAGAGTGGGGGAACTATATATATGTATAGGACATCACATTTTCTGCCATTGCTATCCGTGTTTCGCTTCTAGCGCGAGTGTCCTTGTAGTTCAACTGTCTTGGACCACCATCCTCCACTCATCTCATCTTTGGTTTATAACCTCAAGGTTGGTAACCAACGGGGAGGGGGTTTAGTCGGTAGGCGCTTATTGCGAATCCGACACTACCCTTCAGTGGGTGTCTTTTGAAGATTCCCCCTCCTCGACTCACTCAAAAAAAAAAATTTTCTGCCATATCGAGGTGCTGCCCTCATCGTACTACGAAGTCGAGCGCTGGTTTTCTCGTTCTTTGTCAAATATGACGGTAAAGCAGTAGAAAGATTTTTTAAGGTTAGAAAAGTTTGACATGTATCGCCTCAGAAACACTGCTCTTACAAATATAATAATGAATAGCGCAAAGTCTAAGCACACAGAAAATACATATTTTTGGAAAAAATAATGAAAAATTAATAATGACAGAAACACTGATATGATTGTAATAAATAAACTGAATTGTGAGAGTAATACTCCCAAAAGATAATTAGGTTTATATTTTTTAAATATTATAATTTCGAATTCGTTCATGTTTTTCTATGAATGATAGATATTATTTTTAAATTATAATTTTTTGTACTTTAAAGTTTAATTTTGATTACTAGACTGAACCTAAATTTAAGTGCATCTAAGAATATATGGAATTTTTGCAGATTTGAAGCTGGAGACAGGTTTTCTGTACATAGTCTTTTTAAAAAATTATAAAAAATCTTTTCTCGAAAATTGAATTTTTATTTTTAAAAAACTAAAAAGAAATTTCGAGGTAAACCATGAACCAGTGCTGAACAAAGTTTTCTTTAATATTTTTTGAAATTAAAATAATCTAATATTTACATCAAAGAAAAAACTTTTCTACTGTTCTTTTAAAATTACAAAAAATGTCTCAAAAATCGAATTGTTAATTAAAACAAAAAAATTAAAAAGAAACTTCGAGATAAATTAGTGCTGATTTGAATCCCACAAAGTTAATTTGGAAAATGTTATTAGATTCGAAGCAAATGTATAGAGAAATTTTTTTCCATCTGAGGCGCACGTGTTTTTATAATGTTTGTAGAATTATTTTAATTTTAAATTCAAACAATAATTTTTTTAAACTAAATTTTAAACAAAAATTGTTTTGATAAAAATATTTTATCATCGTATTTTTAATTAATAATATTGATGAGGAAACGATTTTTTATTTATTAAAATTCTGTAATTTTATAATTATTAATTATTCTAGTTCGGATATTTCATAATTTGGTACTTTTATGTCGGAAATGTTATTATTTGGGAATGATTAAATTCAATAATACTATGAACTATTCGGGAGTCTTACAGAGTCGGGAATTTTATTTTCGGAATATTTCAGTCGTCCCTAGAAGTACAGAAAATTTGCTATAACTATAATTTCGACACCTGGCTCTTGTCAATTTTTTCCTACAGTATTTATTTATAAAAATTTATTACATGAAAATTTTTGAAATCACAAGTTATAAAGATAATCTCATCAAATACCAAAATTAAGAATTAAATAGTTCGCTGTATATTCAATTTGTATTCCTGTGGTTTAGAGTAGAAAGAAGTAAAAAGAAGCAAAGTTATAAACTATTTTTTTTATTTTGGTTGTGATTTCTTAATAAAAGAGAGTGCTATTTAGTCTGCAAAACAGCTATACAAAACTCAGACTTTTACGGAAGAAATTGCTAAATAATTATTTCGTATAAGTTCAAAAAGTAAAAAATGTATATGCACCCGGAATTTTACAAAAAAGGTGTTTTTTATATTACGATGTGTTTTATAGGGCTAATAGCAATTTCAAAAATATTTAAAGCTTTAATAGTTGAGACATTTTAAGTTTGTAGTATTCAGTACATTGAATCATTTGAAATTTAAATAAGCAAGAATTTTTTAATTTAAAGTGTTCGATAATTTTAGATTGAAACGGTTCAAATTATTTAGTTACCAATTAAAATCATTCAAAGTTGCAGGATTAGAAATGTACGTCTTTTAATACTTGAATCATTATTTGAGAACGACTAAAATCGTATAAGTTCAGATAAATTTGAAAGTAGGATTATTGAAAATTAGGAGTGCTTGAAAGAACTGATCAAATGTTTAGTTTCAAAAGCTCTTTAAACCGATTTTTTTTGTGAGAAAATAACACCTGATTTTTGTCAAAATTAAAAAATATATATTTAATGTTCGCTCAAGGTCAACTTTGTTCAATGTGTTTGTTTCTGAATAAATTGACTCTATTATTGTTTCTGATTGCGTTCTGGCACTCATTGATTGTGCTTTTCATAGAAAACATTGAAATATGATTTTTTCACGTTTTTAAAATAATAATTGAAGGTCACTTGAGATAATTTTCTGTAAAACATATTGATGCATGAAGAATATTTGTCAAACTATAGAACGGATTTCGTCGCCTAAAGATACAAACCTAAATTATTGTACTATAGTGAAAAGAACTGGAAAAAATAAGATGTAAGCCAAATTTTGTAAAGAAAATTAACCTTGGTCGACATATAAATATTTATTTTATTCCTCGAAAGCTTAAAAAAATCTCTTCGAAATGCTTTTATTACAATGATTTTATCAAAGAAAAATATTTTTTATAAAACTAAAAATAGTATAATTTTTACATACATTTCTTAAAATATAAAATTACCAACAAGATTTGTAGAGAATCTTTAAATGAAAAAATTATTGTCCCGGAATTTGGAACCGAAAAATTAATATAACCGGAAAATTAAAAAACTTTTATAACTGATCAGCTGTCAATATAAATTAATTCATGCTTTTAAAAACTCAACTGTAGTTCGAGTAATAAAAATTGAACAGTAATTGATTTTAAAAGACGATTCTGGATCTGTTCAAAATTATATCATTTACATATTTTAACGTAAAAATTGGAATAAATTTAATTCTAAAGCCTTAGTAATCACACTAATGTAAACTTCCGATTGAGTCTTCATGAACAATGTTCAATTTAAAAATCACATCAAATTAATAGACTTATAAATAAAGGCCTTTATTCAATTTCAAAATATTATTCAAGTATTGCTTCAGTCTAAAATATTCCATTTTTAATCCATTCAATTTGGAATTTGTAATTTAAAAAAAAAACAGAACAGTTTTCAATAATAAACAATTCGAAACTGAATTATCAGAATTTCAGAGTGATAAATTTAAACTTTGGATGTTACAATTTTTCTACTTTTAACATTTTCAATTCGGTAAGAATTACAATGAGTTTTTATTTCGAAAAAGTACACAACTTTAAGAAAATGTTTACAAATATTTCAAAACATTTTGAAAGATTTACAAAAAAGCAAAGAAAATCTGGAAGCTTTTGAGGCCATTTTTTTTAGGATGTTACAAAAAATGTAAGAAATATAGGAATCACTTTAAAATGTTTAAAAGTTCCGAAAAAAATTTCAAAAATAATTTGAAAAGATCTCAAATAATTTAATAGAAAGTTGATACTTTTGATGATTTCGACATTAAATGTTGACTTTTTATTTTAAAAAATTACATCATTTTAAGAGAAGGTATAAAAGTATGGGAAGAATGAAAAAATTCCGAGAGGGATGAGTGGATGACTGAAAAATTCCGAAAAATGAAATCTCCGAATTTATTGAATTGCCGATTTGGAAAATTTCCTAATAATAAAATTCCCGAAATTATAAAATTATCGATGTATAAAAATCCCGAATTGGAAAATTGAAAATTCCCAAATAATAAAATTCCCGAACAGTTTATAATATTACCGAATTGCAAAATTCCAGACAGAAAATATCCAATGTAAAAAATTCCTCAATTATGGAATTCCCGAATTTAAACCATAAATATTATTTATTTATTAAAAACAGCATAATCAAATATTTTTATCAAAGAATTTTTTTAATATTTAAATTTTTTTGAATTATTGTTTGAATTTAAAAGAACAATTATTGTATACAAATTGTATCAAAAAATAAACTAAAAAACACGTGAGCTTCGGAAAAAAAAAATTTCAGTAATTTTCTTCGAACCTAATAATATTTTCAAACAAACTTTGCAGGATTCAATTCAGTACCGATTTATATCGAAATTTATTTTCTTTATTATTTTTTTTTAAACTAAAAATTCGATTTTTGAGAACGCTTTTCGTATTAAAAAAAAATACTATGCACATTTTCAAACAAATTTTTTCATCCAGAAATATATATATTTTTAATTATTGTTATTTAAAATTCCAACAATAATTTTTGTTTGAACATTAAACAAATTTCTTTGATAAAAGTATTTTATTATTGTATTTGTTATAAATAAATGATATTTAATGAACAACAATTTTTTAAATTGTTTAAATTCCGGAATTTTCTAGTTCGGATATTTTATAATTCGGCAATTTTCTGTCGGGAATTTTCAAATTCGGTAATATTATATACTTTCGGGAATTTCATTATGCGTGAATTCAATTCGAGAGTTTTATATTTCGGCACTTTTATAATTTCGGGAATTTTGCAATTCGCGAATTTTATTGTGTCGGGAATTTTATTTTTCGGGATTTTTCAGTCGTCTCTTCCGAAAAATTAAATTCCCGTCACTGTAGTACCGAATTTGAAAATTCCAGACAGAAAATTTCCGAATTATAAAATATCTCAACTAGAAAATTCCCGATTTTGAACAATGAAAAAAACTGTTTGTTAGAAAATGTTTTTAAAAATAAAATAATAAAATATTTATATTAAAGAAATTTTTTTTTAATGTGTAAAGGCTAGAAAAATTAATGTTTGAATTTAAAAAAACAATAATTGAACAAATATATTTTTGGATAAAAAATTTCATTTAAACATGTGCCATTGTCTTCTTTTTAATTACAAAAAACGTTCTCAAAAATCAAATTATTAATTTAAGAAAAATGAATAAAAAGAAACTTTGAGATAAATCAGTGCTGAATTGAATCCTGCAAAGCTTGTTTTGTTCTAAGCGCACGTGTTCATTAATTTAGTTTTTCATAACATTTTAATACAGTTGTAGTTATTTTAAATTCAAACAATAATTTAAAAAAAAATTAAACATAAAAAAATTGTCTATGATAAAAATATTTGATTATTGTATTTTTAATAAATAAATAGTATTTATTAAATAACATTTTCTTAATTGCTCAAATTCGCGAATTTTCTAGTTTGTATGTTTTATAGTTCGACAATATTTTATCTGAAATTTTATCATTCGGGAATTTTCAAACTCGGTAATATTGTACATGAACTGTCCAGAATGTCATTATTTGGGATTTTTCAAACTCGAAATCTTCAGAGTTCGGCAATTTTATAATTTCGGGAAGTTTACAGTGTTGGGAATTTTATTATTCGGGATATTTCCGTCGCCCCAAAAATATTTCAAAACATTTAAAAAGATTTATGAAGTTGTAAGAAAATCTGCAAGGTTTTGAGTTAATCTTTGTTGCAGAATTTTACAAAAATTTTACGAAAAATGGTGAATCATTTAAAAATATATTCAAAAGTTCTGAAAAAAGTTCGAAAAAAATTTGCATAATATATATATATTATTTGTATTTTCAATTGTATACCATATAACGTACGTAAATATTTCGAGTAAGCTATATTAATTATAATAGTAGTGAAATTCTATTCGACTAATTGAACTATTCTATTCGACTAAGCTTGAACTGATCTCGTATCGAAACCTTTGTCACGTTTCTTTGCGAAATTTGCAAGCAATTTTTCCAAGTATTGACATCTAAAAACAGAAAGAACAATTTTCCTACTACTTGGAATTATAGTTCTATTTTTATCAACATTTTAGAATATACAGGGTGTCCCAGACTCAAGTGTCCGGACTTATATAGCTATATTACCATTTAAAAAATAAATAGAAAATTCCTTTTCCAACAATTAGTTGAAGTTTTAGTTTTTGAGTTATTAAATGATTAAGCTGGACCAATCAGAAGCACGGTATAAACAGTCGTGCGTACGTGAACGTGAGTCCAGCGCAGTGTTGTTGAGCGAGGGGAGAATAGCAGTCACTACACTTCGCTGGACTCCCGTTCACGTACGCACGGCTGTTTATAGCGCGCTCCTGATTGGTCCAGCTTAAACATTTAATAACTCAAAAATTAAAACTTCAACTGATTTTTGAAAAAGGAATTTTAGATTTATTTTTTAAATGTTTATACAGCCATATAAGTCCGGACACTTGAGTCTGGGACACCCTGTATAATAATATAAAAATTGGAAAATACATGCGAGAACTTCATTAAACGAATAGTCTAAAAAATCCATAGAAATTGCAGACCTCAAAAAGAAAAACAAAAGAATATTAAAGAACTATATGTATATAGATATTGCACTGAAAGTTTCATTAGTTTGAATAAAAATATAATATTGTAGCATAAAAAAAATTATAAGTTATAAAAAAATGTAAATTGTAAGAAATATATGAAACAGTAATATAAATTATACATGGATTTTATCTTTGGTACTTATCAAAATAACCATGTTTTGCAAAACGTGGCTATTTTACGTTTATTATAAATGTAAAAATGTTTTAATTGGTAATTTTTTTTCAATTTAAATGGTTCTTGTCCGAGCTAAGTTACCAGCAGTGTGCCTCGACAAAGATATTATACATTTCCTTAATGCGAAATTGAATCCGAAATTTGAAAATAATAATTTAAAAAATATTTAATGCAAAATTTTTAATTTATATTTTTGAGTATGTACCGGCTGAGTATCGGCTATTTGATTGGCTAGTTCGCGGGGTAAAGAGTGTGGGGGCAAGGGAGTTGGATGGTGCAATCTATGGGTTGAGAGGCATGGGGGGATCGGACAATTTTCGCCGGGAGCGCCGTCTACAATTAGTTCCTCGAACTATACCCCGTGCCGCATCTAGGCTTATAATATCTTTGACCAAACGTAGGTAAATGCTGAAGAATACCCGAGATGCGCGGGTAAAGTTTACCCACATGGGGTAATTTTTGTTGCAGGTAATCTTTACCCCGAAATCCGGGTAAAGATTACACTTAGTTTTTTCTGTGCACCCGTACATTGCACTTTCATTATAAATAAGAATTCAGTCGACGAACTCTAGATTATTAATTTAACTGCCAATAGTTGACAAGATTTGAAGAAATGAAAGCACTTTGAGTTTTCACGCAAACTGATATAACGACCTGTATATTAAATTTAATACATATGTATATTAAATTTACTACACCACTGTATGTTACGATTCAGTAGCGGTAGTGCATATTTGCTTCACACACATGTATATTAAATCTCATAGAGATTTTTTTAACAGTGTATAACGTTCTGCTTTATGAATAGTTAATTGTTTCCATATAATTGATACGTGAAAAGTATTTAAAATATCGCACATTCCATGTTCATACCTCCAAAGTTCTCAATTATTACAGAGATTTATGTGAAAGGAAAATTTATTAACAACTCTCCCGTTTATTTCGTAATCCAAAATTTACTATTGCAGAGTGGCAAGGAAGGTTTGAGGCACCCTGCTTATAGAAAGGCCAATTGCAACGTATCAGCATTACCACTGAAAACAATAGCTTTCAGTCTAAAAAACTTTCGTCATATTAGTCCAGGCATCTGGTAATTTTTCACCGCGTTCGTTTGCTGTAGCGTTTCACTGAGGGGTCCTGATGGAATTTTCAAATTTTCCAAACATGACTACGACGCGTCCCGAAAATATTGTTGAACAATTTTCCAAACGTCGTGTTTTCGTGGACTGCTTTCGTAAAATTTAGAAAATTCTGAAAAAGTTAAAAGAAAAAAGAAGAAACTTCTTTCAATAATAGACGCAGAGTTGTCAGTCTCCAAAGAACCCCGATTTTTTCAACACGAAGGCTAAAGAACCCAATTCTGAAGTTAATAATTGTTTGTAATGTAGGATGTTAATTTTATCTGTACTTTACAACCTGTCAATTTTACGAAAAGATACTCTGGTTTTTAATTAAAGTGTACGCAATTTGGAGTAATTCTAAAAAAAACATGTTTGAACCTCAATGAGTCATAAGTTATGGCCTCCCAAACTTGACCACTTTTGACGTATTCTTCAGAGCAAATTACTCGTGTTCAGTTTTTTCAAAATACTTCGCTTGTGAGTAAAACTATGTTAATGATCACAGCAAAAAATTTCATGTTGGAAATTATGTGTCAATTTAAAAAAAAAATGTCCAGCCTTCATAGGTCAAGAATTATGACTCTTAAAAAAAACACACACATTTTTTTCTATTTTTAATCAGAAAAAGTTTTTTTTAATATCTCGTTTAGTGAATATCGCACGGAAAACGGTAACGGCATTAATAAATTAAGTAACAAACGGTTCCGCGTGATAATCAGTTTTTTCGTACAAGATGCCTGCACTATATTCAGGTTTTTACATATGACGGAATTTTTTAAAAAGTCGTTCATTTTCAGCATCTTCTGCATTTTCCTGATGTCTTTTGTCTCTTTTTTCTCTTTTAGGAGCGTCAATAGATTCCCATTTTAAGCCACGCGAAATTCTGGAAACGAGCAACTTCCCCCGGCAGTTTCTACATGATTTATAACTAAAAAATTATATCTATGCATATATTAATAAAAATACTATATTCGTACAAATTTCTGCAGAGAAAAAGTTATGAGTTATGACTAAGTAGTTACAAGTTTTTTGAAATAAAATAAGTGATTGCACAGTCGTACTGAAAAGATTATAAACTAATATTATCATGGAAAAAATGTTAACATATTTCTGTCGCAAACGAAATAAGGCAAAAATTAATAATAATCAATTATAAATTAAAATATTTATGAGGGGTATAAAACAAGAATTCCGAATCTCAACTTGCATCCTCGATTTTTCTGTTCCCGTTGGGTTATAAATGAACCACGTGGAAACAGACATGATTCAGATAATATTTAGAGGTCGCTTATAGTAAATTTGTCTGGTTTTTACATAAAAATTCATCTTTTTGAAAAGAGCTGATCTTACTGGCAAATGATGCAGAATATGATGCTGGCTTATTAAAAAGAGTATTTTTGGATCATCAGTCTCTTTATAAATTGTGCATACTTCAAGAACTCTCAATAAGCGGGATAGATAATTCACACTACTTTATAACAATTTCCTTCGCATATCTCCCTAACTATGCATAATTATAAAAATAATTACGATAAAAAATAAGTTTAATGAGTCGCGCCTTTTATATTCTGTATACAATTTTGCGTTATGGTCTGCCTTTTTCGAGAAAAATCAATTATTCTATAAAAACAGACCAATTTATTTCTCCTTCCAAGTGGTTCATTTGTATCCCACAAGGAACAAAAAAATCGAAAATGCTCTTTGAGATTTGGATTTGCTTTTGTTAAAGCACCCCTAATATTCATATGCTGTTATTTTATAAATGAACGAACGCTTTTTGCTACGTAAATGACAGTATTATGCTATTAGTGATATATTATCACAAAATCTTCAGAATAAGTACTCATAGTTATTATTAGAAACTGTTCGAAATATTATCAAGCATATTCTCTGTAAAAACAATAGATCTTTTTTTGACGGTATCATATTTTTCGAGTCCTTTTTTGAAATATGATACCGTCAAAAAAAGATCTATTGTTTTTACAGAGAATATGCTTGATAATATTTCGAACA
>CAKNWT010286108.1:15547-29333 GCA_932066315.1 Andricus coriarius | reverse complement strand
ATTCGTAATCAGCGACCCCAAAAACCCTCGAGTAACAAGTTTGACATCAATTGTATGGTAAAAGGTATTTAAGCCAGAAAGGAGATCCGCCATATTGGTTCTGCTATTTTCGAAATGAAAATTTAATAGTTTTGACTTCAGATTCGTAATCAGCGACCCCGAAAACCGCCAGAATAGCAAAATAGTCCAAATCAATCCAAGAATTATACTTTTTTGGGAAATTTTGACGGAAAAATTGAATTTTTTGTGACATGCCGTGATTGAAGCAGACATTTTGAGGTTAGGATTGATTTTTAGTCAAAAAGGCCAGACGGCATCGAAAAAAACACTTCATAACGAAGATTTTGGTGTGCTACAAAAGTTTCTTCTCTCAAAAGAAAAATGGGGGGGGGGGGGGGTGGCTGATTTGAAAAAGAATTCTCCATATATATGTGACCGTCCGCGAAGAAAGGGACCTAATGCGGAAAAAATAGATTTTCCTTTTCTTACGACAATCGATAGTTTCTGAGTTACTCTTTGATTTCCAATAATCAGAAATTGTTTAAGTTGATTACTTTTTTCGTTATTAAGCTACAAACATAGGCATGATGAGCGTACGCAGCCACCGATCGAGAGGCCTGCGAAAGTCAGCCCCACCACTTACCACATAGCTGTACGCGACATGTCCGTGAGCTACACTGGATCGTGCCTAAAAGTGTATGGTAAGTGGAGGGGGAGCTTTTCGTAGACGCATCCCCACTACTCAAATGCTGGCTGGCGGACTCTGCTACGATCGCCCGTCCTGTAAAATTCAGCCACACACCCTCACACACCCACACACACACACACACACACACACACACACACACACACACACACACACACACACACACACACACACACACACACACACACACATATTAAATTTGAGTATTGCGTACGGCCACGGAAACAGCCTGGCGCCGTCTGTTGCTTAAAAGTGGCAATTGTTTAGGGATGATTTTCACTTGTTTACATGCGATTGAAAATAAATAAAATTAGACTGTAGATAAGAATTTAACTGTCAGATGATGAGAGGGTCTGTAGGAAAACTGTTAAAATATCGACTTAGGGAAAAAAACTTTTCCTCGAGTTTATTAAACGGTTTGATCGGAATTGAGTTTTGTATTTATCTGCCTATATCAGTAGATCTATAGGATTACAAATATCACATAGAGTACTTCAATATTCTCGTATTTTTACAAAAAATTATTTCTATTGGTCTAGTGGAATATTCATTAACATTGGTTCAATTATTTTCAATTACAATCAAAACTCCGAGCAATGCCGTTTTATGTACCTAGTGTACATTACATGTGTACAAAAGTGATTAATATTGGATTATTTCGTTATAAACCCGAGCTTAAAGGTATGTAAAACATAAAAATCGATCATTAGCTATGGTACGTTCGATTCTTAGAATAAATGTAAACAAAGCGTCAAAATGACAAATATTTCACCTCACTGTTAACGTAACCTGTGAAATCTCGTGCAGTACATTAATAATTAATTACTGTGTCGTATTGCTTGTTTTTTTTTAAACAAAGAGAAACTCAAATATCGAATGATCAATTATAACTTTTATTATACTCGTGTAATCTTATTATTAATTATGACAATACATGTAAAACTTGAAGAAAAAAACAATGTAAAGCTTTTTTTACAGTAGTAAAAATAGATATTCGTTCATTTTAAATATGGAAATTCACTCTGAACATTAATGCAGAACATCTTTATCCAAAGCCTTTAAATATTTGACGAAACGTAAAATAAACAATGATTAGTTAGCCCTATAGTACATAAATTTGATTTTATATCATAGCAAATTTTTTTTAAGTGGACTAAAAATAATGTTGAATAACGAACAGTTTTCCTGATATTTCATTTCTTATATGTATAATAAATGAAAAATTTGTTTGACTGAACAACTTCAAGTTTTGGCACGAAAAAAACCTTCAGATTCGGCCGTTTCGTTCCCGGCACCCCTCGGAGCGTTAGCTATGAAATGCATCGAACGCGACCGACGCTAAAGTGGCGGGGGTTGCGCTCCAGCGAGAAATCGGCGAAGCGGCATTGCTCGGGGTGGTACTGCTCGGAGCTTGGACTGTATTTAAACAAGTGGATTTTGCTTGAATAATATTTTTTTTGAAATTTTTTAAAATAAAAAATGATTACCATTTCTTTGCTGGATTATTGATCAACAATGGTTACTCAATTTAGAAATATAACAAAATGATTGTTTCCAACAATCAGAAGTTTTAATATAAATAGCAGAAAAGAAAAACTAACAAATTTTGTGAAAAAAATATATTTTTGAAACAAATTAAAGGTTGTTGAAAATAAATGATACATTATTACCTCAACGATTGGAAAATATCTGAAAATAAATTTATGTCACTTAACGATAATACGGTAATATCTTTTATAAAAAAAAGAATTTTTGAAAAAAAATCATTTAAGTTTAAAAAATCAATTAATTTGTTAAAACAAATAAAAATTAACTAACAGATATTTAGTATCTATAGTTCACTCACCTCGCGCACGGTGTCCATTCGCACCGTGTCCATTTTCACGCTTGCGTGATTCCGCGCCCCCCCCCCCCGCGCCTCTCTTGGATGCCTACCACACCGCTCGCCGAGACCTGAGAGTGCTCGCTCGTCCCTTTATATCCGGTTAAAACTAGATACTAATCCCATTCGCACTCTGTCCAATTACCGCAGACGCTGGAAACCCTGCGGGAGGTGAGTGTATAGTAAATTTACAAAATAGCAATATTTACCAAGAGGAAAATTTAAAGCAATCCTACATGTAATTATTTACTTGAATTTTTCACAGTGAGTGTCCCGTATCTCATTTATAATTTATTAATATTTTTAACTATAATGAACAACTGTAACTTTACGTCATATGGAGGAGAACTAACAGACGTTTGTCTGATAACACTGCACTGAATTTTGCTTATTCCATTCACTTTCAACTCCAGCACTCTCACCACATGAATGACTGCTAAACTTGTTCACTTATTCAGTGTTTCAGGGTGAAAATCGATTGAATGATTTATAGCTTGAAATCCTGTTTTAATTAAAATATTCATCATCAATCCGCTTGTTGACATTCGACCGGTAATTTTTATGGTTATGTTCATAACCAACAACGAAACTAGAAGGGGTTTAGCTGGAATGAAAAGACAAATTTTTCACAAAATCTTTTTGCAAGAAAGTTTTCTCTATTATTTTGCTACGTTTTGAAAAATGTTATGTACGTTTTTAAAGCAATCATTTACGCAATTATTATATTTAAAAACAATGCACACGTGCTCTCTTATGTAAATTTCAAATTTCTATCCACAAGGAATTTTAGGCTTTGGCCGCCGCGAGCGCTGCCTCTCATATCTGATAAATATCAAGGTCATGTCCGTACCCAATTAAGAGAGTTATAATCACACAGAAAGAGTACATAAATTGAACTTTATAATATAGCACTGCAGTGGCGCTACGAACTGAGACTTTTTTGTCATTTATCTAGTAGAATCAAGTAGAATCTGGTAGAATATACTCATAGTAGAATAATATCAGCCGAAATAGAACGCGCATATCATGATAAAGTAGAACATCTTTGACTGGATTAGAAATGTCGAAAAATTACTGACAAATATTTTACGCCGTGTATTGAGAAAGTCAGTCATAACAACCAAAGATATAATATCTCTGATAACAACTTACGTAACTATATTAATTAGATTTATCTGGATGATTAGAGCTGTTATTGAAATTAATAGTAACAATGCATAAATCGAAATCATTATCAGTGATCGATAAAATGAGGAATATACCTTTTTACTTCTGTTGATTTTAATTTTAATTAAAGAGGTCACCCTATGAGTTACAAAATGGCTGCTACCATGATTACTACCAATGGAGGTTACGTGTTTTTATATGAAGGATCATATTTCATACTTAATTCTAATGTAAATAAATATTTACATGAAATTCTTGTTGCAAAATTAATTGGCATTGCTTCGTTGTGAAATAAAATAAATTGTATGTCAGTTTCAAAAAATGTTAGCGTTGATAAAGAAATTATAAATAATATTGTTCCACACAAAATAACATGGAAAGCATTTTTTTGTTTAAAAATTATAAATAATTAAAGCGCCCTGTCTGACCTCAGTGCGTTTTCTGTTCTGCTTCTAGCCCGAGGCGAAACGGGCCAAAAGCCTTGGTGAAGGTTGTAGTTGCGTCGGGTTATCCTAAGAACTGTCTAACTCTCGAGGAGTTCGACAAGATGAGGGATGGAATCTCTAAAGAGATTGACGAATTGTCCCGCGAGGAGCACCCCCCCCCCCCCCCAGATTCAATGACATCTTCATCAGGTCGAGGGCCATCGTAATGGAGGCCGCGGACTTCTGGTCGCTAGACTGGATAGTGCACAGTAAAAAGAAAACCTTAAAGTCCGCATATATATATCGACGGAGTTCAAAGTGTGATCAAAAGAAGAACGCGAGCACGATAAGTCAGCAGAAGTCGGAAATCTTAACCCTGTATCTACATGGGCGCTCTGTATCTGTGCACTCTCCGTGTTTCTCGGTTGTTCGGAGCTCGGAGTGCAGGCGGCCAACCGCTTTGGTTACTTTGCACGGAGATGAAATGTCCCTAGGCGGCCACTACTGGTTTGCAAGATGGCTGTCGCCGCGCCAATTTTCAATTGTTTGAAGGGAAAACGTCAAGTTTTTGCAAAATAGTGAATTGTAATCATAACCTGTAGTATAACTGAGATACAAGTTTTGCAGAATGGAAGAGCAAGAATTGTATATCCGTAAACTTAATATCTTGGAAGGATGATGTTTTTTTATTTTTGCACTGAAAATTAAATTTTTTATCGCAACCCGCAGCGAAGCCTGGTTCAATTTTGCATCTATTTTGCAAAAACGCAACGTTTTGCTTTGAAAACTGGCGCGGCGACATCCATTCTGCAAATCATTAGTAGCCGCTTAGGGACATTTGATCTTCGCGCCAAGTAACCAAAACGGTTGGCCGCGTGCACTCCGAGCTCCGATCAACCGAGAAACACGGAGAGTGCACGGATACAGAACGCCCATGTAGATACAGGGTAAAGTCAGCTCGATTTGCGGAAAGAAAGTCCGTCATGTTTTGTTCGTAAAGTCAGATGTATAATGCGCAGATTCAGTAAACTCACGACGGACCATAAAGAAATAGTAAGGAGTAGTATGTCCGTAAAAAACAAGTGGTCTTGAAATCCTCCAAAAATTAGGAGAGAGAACGACAATAGTGCAGTCACATGCGCAGCCATGAAATACTGAAATCACGGTTGCGCGCCATACTGCACTAATAAGAGATGCAGATAGTAACTTTCGGATATTTCCAGTTCCGCTTTCGTCTACCTTCACCCATGGGAGATATCACTCCTTACTACTCCTTCATGCGACGGACAGTGTCGATAGAGATGACTTTATGCCTGAAGTTGCGCACAAGTACCGTCATGCACACGGAACATTTGAACGAGTTCCGCCCACATGAAATGAAATTCATCTCCGTTCTAACTAACTTTCTGGCACTTCATACTTACTCTGAAGAATGCTGATCAATTATGCGGCTTTTACATTCGTGTTCGACCTTAAAGAACTATCCGCCAAGACGGACTGATTTTATGTTCACCTTAATATCATAAATTAAGTTACCCAATGAATTAAGTCCATCCTGAAATTAAGTTCAATTAAATTTTAAGGTTTTCTTTTTACTGTGTGGAAAAAACCCCAACGTTTAGGCTTAAAGAGGGCCTAAACTTGGAAGTCAAAGGGACGGAGTGTCTACAGAAGTACCGTATAGTCCAGTCAATACACTCAGACGCGCCGAATCTTTTAAAAACCTCTACAAACCAACTTTTCTAATGTATTTTTCGTCGCAGATTTCGATTTGCGCACTTATAGAGCACGAATTTCCCGAGAATTTTCAGTGCGGGCGAAAAACTGGTCAAGATTTCAGTTTTCCGGGATTACCTATGCAACTATACACTCAATTCAAAAAATTTCAAATAATTGTTGTAGATCTCGACATTCTACACCGAAATATATTATCACGCATCTATATTGGTGCAATAATTTGTAGCATTCAACGAATTTTGCAAACTGTACAATTTTTATGCGGGGCTTTCTTATATACAACAGCTGATCGTGCGCAGTAGACTACTGCGCACTACGAATGCATAGGTAATCCCGGAAAACTGAAATCTTGACCAGTTTTTCGCCCGTACTGAAATTTCTCGGGAAATCCGTGCTCTACAAGTGCGAAAATCGAAATCTACGACGAAAAATACATTAGAAAAGTTGGTTTGAAAAGGTCTTAAAAGATTCGGCGCATCTGAGTTCATTGACTGGACTACGTAGAACGACCGTACGGATTCCCGGCACCCCCGAGAGTCAGCCGACCGTTCTGGGGCGCCTGAGATTTCAGACCCCGTCTCTGCGAAGTAATTCATGGAAGGTTTATTCCGACAGGCAGGGTTCCAGGCCGAAGGGGAGAGGTTGGATTCTAGTCCTTGATTTTCCTGAATCCTCAATCAGAGACCTTGCGGCTCTTGATTACCAACCCTATCTAGGCGTGGGTAGGGTGACCTTCTGAGTGACCCAACTGGGCTCCGCACGGGGTCCAGAAGCGCCCGGAGGTGTCACGAGTGAGCCTGTGTAGGGAAGGGATTTGTGGCTTGTCAGAGTGTGGCTCCATATGTAAGGGGCCGCTCGGAAAAACGCCAAGGGCATGCATAGGCATCAAGGGTATGGATGCGATCTTGATGCCTAAATTCTGCTCTAGAGATCTCACTGTTATTAAGGCGGGACTCAGGGGCAGTAGCGGGTAAAGGCTAGAGATGTTTAATGCCTCGGCTTATTTCCCGGGCGATGCTGGGGGAACTCCGCCTCCTAGAGAGGTGGAGGCTCTAATTCAGCACTGTCAGGAGAATAAAATCCCTCTGCTGTTGGGCTGTGATGTAAACTCTTACCACACGGTGTATGGAAGCACAAAAATCAACGACAGAGGGAGAAATTTAGTTGAATATATAGCGGGTACAGAGCTGAAGATTCTGACTCGGGGTGCTACTCTCACATTCCAGACTAAAAACAGCAGTGAGGTTCTCAATTTGACTCTATGTTCGGGTGCACTGAGGAGCAGGGTAGTGGATTGGAGAGTCTCCGATGAGGAGTCTCTCTCGGTTCACAAATATAACGTGTTTCGATTAACCCTAGGAAAACCGGTGGTTTCCAAGATCAGAAACCCCAGAAATACACTTTGGTACTCGTATAAAGAGGAACTCAAAGGGAGGCTTGCGGAAGTTTCCACAAGCTATGGTACCATTGATGATTTAGAGCACGAAGCGGAATTTCTACGAAAGGCTCTGACTACATCACATGAGAACAATTGCCCTGCAAGCATAATTAACTCTAGGAAGGGAGCAGAATGGTGGAATACCCACCTGGAGAAACTCCGTAAAGAACAAAGGTAAAAAAAGAAAGATTGGAGGAGCTTCTGCGAGGAATCGAAAAACATTCCGGAAACAGCGAGGCTCCCTAAGATTCTGGCGAAAAATCCGGAAGCTCGCCTCGGGCTCATAAGGATCGATAATGGTGAGTTTGTTGAAGACGAAGAAGCAACGCTAAATCACCTGATGGAAGTTCACTTCTAGAGATGCACGCCGAGACGAGAATTTCTCGGATCCCGCCTGATATTGCCCGTATTCGAGATGGTTTTGTTGTCGAGAACTTTTGGTTTCAATTGTTTAATCTCATCCCGTCCCGACTTCAATATGCAAGCAAGATCGGGCAAGATTCTCGATAATGTTTATATTTTGAGATTGACATTTCGCGTAAATCTAAAAAATAAGGTAGCAGAATTTGGAAAATTATGGAAATGGATTCACGACGAATAAGACGGCCAAAAAGAACCATCGCAAATTTCGAGCTCATCAAATTAACGATTAGATACTAAATCAAGTAATTAAGTATAATAATTTTACAAAATCCAACCAACTCATTAATAAAACTGTAGGTTAGAAAATTGCAAACAAATTCAAAACTCCAAAGCGTAGAAAATATAAAGGAACTAGCCCAATTTCTCATAACCACTAAAACAAGAAAACAAATATAAAATCTATTTAGACAGAAATGGAATTCATTTTAGTAACAAACTTATTCGTAGCAGAAAAAGCAAATTAAAATATATGGTAAATGTCCCAGTAATCGTGACGATTCCAATAACCGTGAAACTTAGTTACGATTTAAATATATTGTTAACAAATATGCTAAAAGTAACATTTAATAATAAAAACAATTTATTTTTAGCATTTTATAGTAGCGACTAACATTTTCATGCATTTAAATTAAATGAAAGAAAGAAAATTGACTTCAAGATTACTGGGACGTTTACCTTATTATTTTAGCACTGTCCATGGTTACCGAATTTTCCGTAACGTTAGTGCGCATTATTTTTCCGAAAATTCGTTATATTGTTCGTATGAATTTGATTTATATTCGAATACATATCTTTAGATTTTTTGTCCTAAGAATTTTAATTTTGTTTACACTTTTAACCTAATGGTGTTACAAAAGAAGTGGTTAGTTTTTGTAAAATTATTTTACTTCAGTGAATATTAAGTTATCATTTTGATTACCATGAAGCTTCCAATGCTCTTTTTTGGCCTTTTTGTTTATTTTCATGTGATTCCACTTCCATATTTTCCAAATTCTGATACATTATTTTTCATATTTACGCGAGATGTCAAATTTGTAATTTTATCGAGAATCTTACCCGATCTTGCTCGTTTTCCGAGATTTTCGGCCATAATCACGAGATACGGGACAACTTCTCGCTATCGTCAGTCGGGATGGTTCCCGAAATCGATGTTTTCTTGTCTCGTCTCGCCCGAATGCCTCTAAGGTCGCTGATTACAAGAAGGTGGAGTGGGCCGTAGGGCCCTTCTGTCCTTTTAAATCACCAGGGGCGGATGGAATTTATCCAGCGCTTTTACAAAAAGGCATGTATTTGGTCGTCCCTCCTCTGACGAAATTATTTAGGGCAAGTATAGCCCTTAACACGTGCCATTGGCATGGCAGAATGGCAGAGTGGCCTTCATACCCAAACCTGGGAGGGAGGGTTACACTGCTGCAAAAGATTTCGACCAATCAGTCTAATATATTTTATCCTGAAGACGTTGGAGAAGCTGGTCGAGAGATACATAAGGTATGAGGTGCTCTTGGCCTCCCCGCTGCATAGAGGGCATCATGCTTTTCAGGCAGGCTGCTCGGTAGAAACTGCGCTTCATGCTGTTGTGGCAAAATTGGAGCAGCAGTTGGAACAAAAGGGGTATGGTGTGGGCGCTTTCTTGGATATAGAGGGTGCTTGCAGCAATACTCCTACAGAAGTCATCTATGGAGAGGCTCTGAGATGTGGCGTGCCGGACCAGCTTATACGCTGGATAGGAAGCATGCTACGTTGGAGAAGACTCGAAACCAGATGGGGTGAGGGCCTAGTAAGGAGAATAGCTCCGCAGGGATGCTCACAGGGGGGTGTCCTGTCGACCCTCCTGTGGTGCATTGTTGTGGATGGCCTCCTTCGAAGGCTAAATAAAGAGGGGTATTACATACAGGGATATGCGGGTGACTTTGTAATCCTAATCAGGGGGGCTTATCTGGAGGCGCTGATAGGTCTTATGAGGTCGGCGCTGCGCATGTAGAGCTCTGGTGCGATTGCTCAGGGCTCTCGGTAAATCTTGAAAAGACTAACCTAGTAATTTTGACGAAAAGCTATAAAATTCCAAAAGTTGTCGCTCTTGTATTTTGCGGTGGGAAGCTGACGTTTTCAGATTCGGTTAGATATCTGCGAGTTATCCTAGATAGCAAGCTGAACTGGGAAAAGCACCTGGAGACCCAATGCAGGAAGCTTGTCATGACTTTTTTTATGTGCAGGAGAGCCTTTGTGTTGACGTGAGGTCTAGGGCCTAAAATGCTTGCATGACTCTACTCTGCTGTCCTAAAACCCAGGCTCCTACATGCGGCCGTGGTCTGGTGGCCACAGGCGGAACTCAAAACAATGCAAGACAGGCTGCGAAGATTACAAACGCTAGCACTTAGGGGTTTGACTGGAGCAATGAGGTCTACGCCCACAGCCGCGATAGGATTCATGCTCTGTGAAGAGCCCCTAAATGTTGCGATAACCGCAAGAGCGGCGCATCGTGAACGCTGGCGCAACGTACTTTGGACAGCATTTTTAAGTTATAATGGGTGGAGGCGCACGAGCAAAACTCTTCGCAGTCCACTGTAGAAACTTCACAGTGCTTCAGGAATGGATTTTCGCGTTAGGATAAAGCTGCAGGTCGCAATTCTCAACCGATTAGCCTTTTTTTAATTACTCAGTACAAAATTCCTAACAAACGTAAGGTTTCTGATTTTTTATTTTGTTTATTTAAAAAATACTATATTAATAAAGATATCAGAAATCAGTAGATTTTTATCATTAGTCACATAAACATTCTATCATTATAAAATGTATTTCTAAATTCCTGGTCTAGACTAGAAATTTTTCGTTGGAAATTGGATTCAGGGCATTTCACCTTAATTTGAATAACATTTGGCCACCACATTTTTTGTGTCCCCTCAGAGCTTACCTCTACCAGATTGTATTACACCTACCTTAAATTGAAGATTCTTCGTGGAAATTCATTTTAGCGATTTCTTCTCCGTTTCAAAACGTGTCGCTACCACCTTTTGTATTGTCTCCGCACGGTATGCCTACCCACATTTGCCTACCTGTGAACGTGTGTACCATATGCTGTTAGATTAACTAGGTACATCTTCGTTTCTCGGTCTTCGACTGTACATGTGATCCGCTACTCAAAGACTTCCAGTTACCTTTTGTTTAAACATATTTTTGCGGTTTTTACCGTAAGCCGCTACAACATCTGATAGGCATTACATTACTAGAATGTGAACAAACATTATAAACAATTGTCTGTTAAGTTCATTGTGATAAAATAATAACCGTTTTTACAACGAAATGGACCAAAAAGTTACCAATAGATGACACCCTCTTACCACATTCAGTTATCCGATTTATTCGATAGTTGTTCGATTTTTTGAAAAAATTAATGACGAAATTTTGTCAAAACAGACAGTAGTTGTAGACGTGTTTTAATTTTTCCAAAAATCGAAATAGCTTTACTGCTTTTCTCTTCGCCTTCATTTTTCTTAATGGTTTCAAAATATCTGAAAATTTGCATGAATAGCGCCATTTTTAAAGTCAACATTGAAAAAAAAGACTCATTGTGCCATATTTCATTTATTCTTCCTTCTTCTCATCCATCTTGAAAGAGTGAAAAAAACTTGACAAACTGGAAAAAGGAAAGCCTCAATATGTTAAAAAATGCCAATTTCCTGGCTTTTAAAAGAAAAAGTCAAAAAATTAATTTTACCCTTAAAATGTTTGAATATTCGTAGAAAAAGTTAAAATATTGCTATGTTAATTTTAGACAATACTTGTCTCCTTATTTTCTACGTACAAAACATATTTCAGTGGCAAGCCAATCCTGAAAATGTCACCCGGCCTGCATGATTTTAAATGGATTCGGAAATGGAAATGGTTTACTGTTGATTAAGTTGAAAGAATGGATTTTATGTTCACAAATACCAGTGCATGGGTGTCAGTCCCTGATAATTGTTGCTCAATTCCATTATGAAAACAGTTAGTGCATCAACACAAACAGCTGGTGAATTTAGTTTTTATCTGTTTAGACTTGAATAATTTAGTTTAATAACTTTCTAAGCTTATAAATGTCTAAAATGTGGTGAAAAAAATTACTAAACGTTGACAAACCCTATGAAACCATTTTTATCCAGTTATTTCTTTATAAGAAATTCAATACATTTTTCAGCTTCTGTGCTTTACTAAAAGACATTTCTGGATAGTTGGTTTAGCAATTGTAGGCATTTTGGAATAAATATAAATATTTTATATGAAACGGCATTTTTAAAGAGATAAAAAAATTTAATTTTGGTTTTTGAATAAAGAAATACTAATTAATTTTTCTCAAACACCAAACGGAATAGCCCTATGCGGACTTAATTTATCTTTCATTGAAAAAAGAAACGTTGAAATCGGATCTTCATTGTCATGTAAAAATCAATTTCTTCTTTGCCCCAGTGTGGAAGCGTACGGTGAAAACTGTGAAAAGCGTCAGGCTAGACTTTTTGGCAGCGTGTCGGCGGCGGCGATGCGCTCGTCAAGTGTGAACCAAAGCAACACCGTTCCGATCCTGACGCAAACGCGAACGTCCGCACGCATTCAGTTTTGCGTTCGAGCATGCATGAACCTTTAGGGTGCATGTGGTTGGAGTGTAGCTTGAGTATACTATATTTTGGTCAAATTCGGGCGTGTCATTCACAAGGGTCAGTGGTACAGTTTTTTTTTGTATAATTATGACACAGTAATGATAGAAAATAGTTCGTTGAGAATAAACAATAGAGGTAATGATCTTTAAATGTGACAATAGTTTACAATAGGTTATTGAGTAATGATCGCTAAATAAAGTTTACAATAAGTTACTGAGATAACAATAAGTAATATGAATAGCAATTACAATAATAATAATTATTCTATATACTAAATAATTACTAAATATTACCATTAATCATTATTAATCATTGATTACTAGTTATTAATTATTATTAGTAATAGCAATATCAATAATAATAATAATAATAATATCAATAATAGTCGTTGGACGTGACATTATCATCGCGTGCTTATCTTTTCCACGCAAACGCGAAAAAGTATATGATTTTGCGTAGCCTCTAAAAGTCTAAACTTCCTTTAAGAAATATTGCTTCTATTTACTTAGAAGACTCATTATGCTTTACCTTCTACTAATTAATAAAATTATATCATTATATGAACGCCAGGCAATATATTTTTTAATGGCAGCTTTATACAAAAATATTTCGAATTTATAAATAATTTCTGGTACGACTATAATTCAATTTTTGGAGTAAGATTATAGTCCCTGTGAGTTTCCAAAAATCACCGTTATTAGTTGTTTAAATTAATTATAGAGTTTACAGTTTGAAAATTTAAAAATATAAGCGGAAAAAAATTAGAAATGAATCAAGTAAATATTTGTACGATTATGCGGACAAACTATTTTCTTGATCCAAGAAAATGAACAAAAATTTTCTTGGACAAAGGAAATGTATCACCCGTACTCGATTTTTCTTGATTAGATATTAATTTTTTTTCCTAATATTTGTATTAGAAATTATAAGGATGTAAAAATTAGATTGAGAAAAAAGGAGGGTTGAATCAATTTTACAATGTGAGTTGTGAGAGACAATTTTGTTAAAAATAATAATAAGAATTAAAACAATTCTGCCAGCATAAAAATAAATTGTTCCTGGCTTCATCATTTACGGACCCCAAAGCCATAAAACTGAAAACTAATACAAAAATAAATGATTGTTATTGTAAAACGAGTTGAAATTTTAATATTGTCGCAGTAATCCAAACAGAAAAAAATAGATACAAATCATGCCCGTATAATAAATTATGTATATTAGTAATTATGGAAAAAATAGAAAATCATTTGCCTTGGCTCAGTGTTATTATCATCGTGATTCCTTTTTTCAGATAGAAAATAATTTATTACGTGTAAGAAATTTTATTACCTATATACAGGGTGTTTTTTTTAACTTGAGACATGAAAATATCTCAAG
>CAKNWT010286108.1:0-15447 GCA_932066315.1 Andricus coriarius | reverse complement strand
CCCCCCCCCCCCCCCAGGAGGCAGGAGGAAGGGGGGTCGGGGTAAGTTTTTAATTTCAAATGGGAACCCCAATTTTTATCACAGATTCAGATCCTCCTTCATGAAATACGTAAGTTTTATTCGAAAATTGTTTTTCGATTGGCGAAAAAAAACCACCCCCCAATGTCTCCTGGGGGGGGGGGGGGATTTTGGTTCAAATTCGTTTTTCCCCCCCAAAAAAAAAAATTTTTTATTGCGGGTATTTTTTTCATAGGATGCGTATGATTTTAAGATATTTCGAATGTCTCAAGTTAAAAAAGCACCCTGTATAATAAAAGTCTGTGAGATAGCAATTATCATCGCGTTTCTAGGCAGAAATATCGTAACTCTTTGTAAAATTTATCACAAAAGAAGCTAAGCAATTTTCACTCATACTAATTTCTTTAATAATTTTAAAACAATAATTGCATTCATCTAAAAAATACAACATTATCTTAATGATTATTTGTTTTCTACGTGGAATATATTATTTAATAAGTATATTTTAATTTATCATAATTAAGAGACGAGGTTAACGAAGGATACGTTAGAAAATAAAAATTCTTAGTCTGCAAAACAAAGATATTTATTATAGTGAATTAAGATTGCCCTTTTTCTATTTGATAAATTTCTGCGAGGAAAATGTTTAAAAATTACTGGATGTAAATTAATTTCTTAACATAAACCTTCAGATGGTCAAGTAGAAATCCTGAAGAGTTTCAATTTGGATTTTTACGTTTTTAAATTTTCTCTTTATTTTACAAAATAAAAAAGTTATTTCATGGAAAGAAGCAAATATAAGAAAATTCTGATATTTATTACTTGGAATATTTTGATAAGTAAAAGATGGGGAAAGGGTTACGTATGCTACGTTAGTTACGCTACAGATAACCTCTTTAGAACTGAAGAGGGAGCAGTCGTGCAACACGAATCTAGTGGTAAATTTGAATAAAATAAGATTTTTTGTTTTAATTAATCTTTTCAATTTTATGTAACATATTGGAGATCATTATCATAGTTGCCTCACCTGATTTCGAGTTTCATGAACCGTAATAAATTTATTTTAAACTACTTTAATCTTAAAGCCACTACTTCATGGCATTGCAATAATTAAAAATATTAAAAAGCAAATTAAACATGAAAAATTTCTGAAAAGTATGTTAACATTGTCGTGAAAAGAGGATCTTCCTTTTGTAATTAAATCATTTCTAATTTTTTGATTTACCAGATTTATCTATAGAATATAATGTATAGTAATTTGATTTTTAGTTTAGAAAATTAGCAAAAGCGTTCCTTAAAAAATCAAAAAATATTTTTACGTCTTTATCGAAATCTAAAATTTGTACTAAAAAAAGGCCTACTAAAAATTTGCACTCGGTTCCGCCGTTGTATTAGTTGTTGCCATGGTAACTGATTTACCCACAACTAGGCTGTCAAACGTCAAACGTCAAACGTGGCACGTTTTTCCTTATAGTCTACACTTCACATATCGAAATAAAATTCACAGTTAAAAACAAAAAAATATAATTAAATGCAAGAAGGATGATACAATCAAAATCGACCGTTCCTCTTTTGATGCGACTGAAGGAAATTGACGAGAAATACAAGTTTAAAAAATATCAGCAAGACAGATCCTCTGGTACGAGTACCGAAAGTTTCTCTGACAACTTTACGAACGATGTGAAAAATCATTCAATTTCTGGATCTGGTGATATGAGAGAAAAGCAAAAACAGAAGATTCTTATTAAAATGCCCGATACTCAAATGGAGCCAAATATAAGAATGAAATCTCCGAATGGAGATCTTGAATCATCTACTGTGGTTGTCACAATTGTTGATAAGTCTGCCACAAATTCAAACAGGTCTGATACTTATTCGACTTCTAAAATCACGATAGATACACGATCTGTGAATGGAGAAATGGGACCAGGAGGGGAAGGAAATATAGTTACTAATGTTGATGTGACTCTTCAAAAATTGGAATCAGATAAATCTGCTTCTTTATCTTCGATCAGTGAAGCTATTGATTCGGAAATTAAAAAATTAGAAGAGTCTGATTACTATGCTAAAAATTCTAATAGCAATGCAGTCAATTTGGAAATTACTGTTGAAAAGACAGCTTTGTCGAAAAATTTTCCTCAAGCAGGCCTTCCAATTCTTGGTGAGGTTTATAGATATTCTGATGACACCTTTGAGGATGTTTCTAGTTATTCAGAGGTACGCTTTTTCATTGATTAAATCTTTATTTTTTTTAAATCTATTTTATAATTTTATTTGATATTTTCGTTTTCGAGATAATAATTTATGTATGTAACAAATATATCTCTATATTGAAATATTTTTCTCAAAATCATAGTTGAAAATAATTATTTCGAAAAAGTGAAGGGGAACTCCATGCTGAATTCACGTCCAAACCAATCAATTTTACTTATGATTTTTTAACAGTCACAAATTCGGATTGCTCTGTAAACTTTACATAAAAAAACCTTTAAATAATTTTATTGATTTTAAACATCAATAGGACAATTATTAGGAAAACGTATAACTTTTTTTATACATAAAGAATAATTGAAAAAAAAAATTAAAAATGCGAAACATTTTGGAAAAAAATGTTGTCGAGCAAACTATTAGAGACTTTTTTCTTTTTTTATGCCTTATGTATGTATATCATTAAGCTATTTCCCTTTCGGCGAGCCTTTAGGGGTTAGCGTGACACTACCCGATTCGGGTAGTGGTTTTTTAGGTGGATTTGTAGTAAATTATGCCTTATAATTTTTGTAAATTAGGAAAAAAGGTTGAGTTGAATGTTAATTTTTGGTGAGTTTTACATGGAGTTCCTCTAAAATAATTCTAATATATATCTATGTGACTATTTAGATGTGCCTTTTTTTGTCCATCTATCGTCAAAAATATTTTAATTATGCTTTTACTGTACAAATAATCTAATCTTTACGTTTTGTACAATTTTTTATCTTCATTTTTAAGTTTTTACACTCAAGAAAGTCAATGCCCTAATTTAAAGGTATAAATTATCAATACTTTAGACATGCGTATAAAGATATGGGTGATTGTCAAATTGTAGGCAAATTTTAGCACCTACAGTGGCAATCACATTGTTATCAGGAATTAAATATTTCACAACGGAAATCGATCATACCACATCTAAAAAGTTCAAAAGCGAATACTGTAACGCATGCCATTTACGAAAAACGAAATATTCAACTATTGTAGATTATTATTATTTTTTAATTTCAAGAGAAGTTCTACTTTTTATTGAGACGGTTGAGATTGGCTACATATAAATTTTGAAACCTACAAAATTCATTAATTTGTCACAATTGTGAATAAAAATTACATAAAGTATACAGTATATTATTAATAACAAATCTACCTACCTGTGCTGTAATATAATTTGTAACACATATCTTTCTTTCTAATTAACTTATTTAGCTCAATTCTTGAGATCTGTATATTTATAAATAGAGGCTAGGAAATAGAAAACAAACCGGCCCATCTGATCCACGCGCATATAAACGTCGTACACTCCTCTATTGTACCGTACGGGAATGATGCGACAAAATTGATGAAGTTTAGCCTTTTTTAATATGTATAAAAAATAACAGATTTTAATCATAAAAAGTCACCCACCTGTGAATGAAAACACCGCTGAGCAAGTAACGGAATGGTTTTTATAATTTTTGTTCACTCCGAAACTGGTTTTTAACTCAAGTACGGTAATGATGTTTTTGTTGTCAAAATTTCAGTTTTAATATCGAAATTGAAAAAAAATAGTTAATATTCTAGGCTCAATTTGATAGAATCTTGTATTAAACGATACGCTTAATATTTCTGTATTTATTACTCAATTGTAACTACAATATTTTGCTAGATAAAAAGACGTACGGTAATGATTTCTGAAATGACAAGAATCGAGGGACAGACTTTATGGTTTTTACAATATTATTTATTTTACTTCAAAAATGTGCATAAATTAAATTTATGTTCATCTAAAGTTTACAAACTTGATACGTTAAGCGTTTTTCGGTTACTGTCTGAAAAAAGGAGAAAAACAGTTTATCCTTGTGCAAAGTGAGGTTGGGAAACCGTACGGTAATGACGTTTGGGGTTTTATTAAATTAGAGTAAATCGGAACGCAAATAAAAAAAAGAAATGACCATTTTGTATAGGATGATAATAACTATTTATTAAATTTAAAAAAGAAATCAGTGCGAGTTTCTAAGTTAATGTTATATTACTGGGACTTTAAGTTTGCCTCCAATTTGACAATTACCCATATACTCTTAAAGACTGATAATTTTAGACTCTGATATGTATAATGATATTTGTTAAAATTATGATTTAGCATTTTTAGTATCTATATCAGAAATTAGTTTTATTTAAAGAAATGCAATATTCATTCTATAAAACTCTATAAAAAATTATTTTCTTTCTTACATTTTATAATTTGTAATTTTAAACTTATCATAAATGTAATTTCAGTCTGTAGCTACTTTGAAGTTTGAGGTAGAGAATCCCTTGGAAGTTGTCTCTACTGGAACCAATTCCGACGAGATTCTATCGTCTTCGAAATTGCAAACAAATAAATCGTCTTCCACCCCAACTCGAAAAAATTCAAACACGAGTGCAAAATTTATTGAGCATACGTCACTAAAAGGAGTGAAAACCCTAAGTGAATTTGAATCAAATCACAGCAATGAATTATCTAGATGTGTAAAAATAACTCAAAAATTAGAAATTTCTAATTCCGACGATTTTACGCAGTATTCTCTAAAATATGCCAAAACATCAAAATCGAGGGAGAAACAAACTTTTACAGTTGATGAAAATAAAAAAAGTGGTAAACTTAAAAGATCTAATAGAATTTCAAAAGTTGAGCAATCAATTAACGGTGTTTCTTTGGAGACAGACAATGAAGAAATTAGTAAAATTATAGAGCACTCAGTCAAAAATAATTATGTACCAAATAAGATAAATCACGAGTCAGAATTAATTCAGTTGTATGTGAATGAAAATTCCGTTGAGAAAGATTCTGAAAATTCTGAAAGTGTATCTTCTATTACAATTCAGAATGAAAAGACAAAAGATCAATCATCGGAAAAAACGTTAAAGAATTTATCAAAGGTATAAAATTTTATTTTATATGTTTTTAATCAAGGTAAAATAAAAAATATTGTATATTTTCTGATCCAAGGTTTCAGGTGGAATTCTAAAAGAATCTCGACAAGAAAGAAAATCTCAAAATTCGATGTCTAGAGATTCTCCCCATAAAGTGGATTACTTAAAAATGCATGGATTTCATGAAAAATTGGGTAGAAAATCAATTTCTAAAGCGGGTCCGATAACAAAATTATCTGAAAACGTGGATTTAACTCCAGTACGTATTGAAGAGGAAATTCAACCTAGACATGATTCGAATAATAAAACTGAATGCGAAAGGCGTTCGAAAAAAAGTTCGAGAACTATAAAATCCCGAAAAATCCCGAGTAAAATTCCAGAACAATTTCAGGTGGAAAAAAATAATTGTTGTGCTTCCTGTAGATGTTCTTTCACGTTGGAAGAAGAAAAGCAACAGTTTTATCAAAGCAAGCAACAAGCGACAAAGCCGATTATTTTCAAGCCCCTCGACTTTCCAAACATCTCTGGATTCGTGAAACCTGGTAAGGTGCAATGTAATCGAGGATGTAGAAAAAAAGAAATTAGGATTGTAGAAGAAAATGCAAAAAATTAATGAAGGACAAGAAAATGATTTGACGGGTGAAGTCATAAGAATCTAAATTGCAGATACATGGTTTCGAAATTGATTAGAGTTTTGCCAGCAATCTTGGGTTTTGAGATAATTTTGAAAGTAATTTGAATTCAGAAAAAAGTACTATTAAGAATATAATATAAAAACAACTTCTTTGGGAGAAACTTGTCAATGGGTTCAAGTTTTTATACTGATATCTTTAATAAAGTCATTTTTTTTTAAATGTCACCCAACAATATCGCCTTACATCTAGCGTTGAGTGGGGATCTCGTTACATCCCAATGAAAAATTGTTACAGGATTTTATGTAGCGCGGGCATGACTTACGCGTTTTATCATCGTCTTTTCAGTTCTAAAAGTAGCCAGTTATACAGGGTAGACACGGTAGGGCTTACATACATGGCGAATTGAAATGCTACCCGAATTTTTCCAAAGCAGGGAAGAAGCCATTCCACAGGGGCATTTTTAAATTTCGCGGTTTTAAAGTTGCATTCGGATCGGCCTGTCGGTCAACTCCGTGCATCTTCGGATCAAGTTTATCATTTTAACTTCAAATGGATACAAGTGTTGAAAATATAGGTTATGTTAAGTAATAATTACAAATAATAAAAGTGTTTAATTAATAACGAAGTAAGACATGTGGAATGGGAAGGAAATGTAATTTTTTTTCGGTTCTGACAACTTTATGGAATGGCTGCAGAGTGACAAATACTATGAAATTATGATATTCTGCTTCCAGTGGGCGAAGAGTTAATTGTTTCTAACTCTTATTTGTGGCATAAAAAGATATGTCATAAATAGATAGGACATGTTTTGAACAAATTCAATAAAATGTCACGTGAAAAAACTGTAAATTTATATTAATTACTTTTAGTTACCTTTTTATGCCGCAAATAAGAGTTAGAAACAATTAACTCTTCGCCCACTGGAAGCCGAATATCATAATTTCGTAGTATTTGTCACTCTGCAGCCATTCCATAAAGTTGTTAGCACCGAAAAAAAATTACATTTCCTTCCCATTCCACATGTCTTACTTCGTTATTAATTAAATACTTTTATTATTTGTAATTATTACTTAACATAACCTATATTTTCAACACTTGTATCCACGAAGTAGTATAAGGAGACCCCACTCCCATACGGCCTTTGGAAAATTTGGACGCATAGATTCGGATTTAGTTAGTTTGCATCGTTCGCAGCGCCTCTTGCAGAAAAGCGTTGAAATAGAAGATTTACACATGACGGCGCCAATAGTGTAGGGCGGGTGTAAAGAGACACACATATGCTTATCCTAAAACACAGATTGTGAAGAATGTGTATGCCTGCATGTATTAAGATCTGTATGCATGTGTGCATGTTCCCGCAAGAGGCGCTACGAGCAGTGCAAACTAATTAAATCCGAATCCACGCGTCCAAATTTTCCGGGAGTGAGGTCTCCTTATACTACTTCGTGCTTGTATCCATTTGAAGTTAAAATGATAAACTTGATCCGAAGATACACGGAGTTGACCGATAGGCCGATCCGAATGCAACTTTAAAACCGCGAAATTTAAAAATGCCCCTGTGGAATGGCTTCTTTCCTGCTTTGGAAAAATTCGGGTAGCATTTCAATTCGCCATGTATGTAAGCCCTACCGTGTTCACCCTGTACGACAGGAGGACTGGATAGCGAATGCGCATGTCGTATGCACCTTCGCTGTCGCCCTTGTACGATTATGGAACGCGTCAACCTAACCTCAAATGTCAGACGTGATAAACTTGTAAATCATACCTTTTTTACATAAAGTATCGTATGTAACAAGGGGTCAAATGTCTTTTTATCCTCGCGTGTTTGCAAAACTGACGATCGGATAAAGAGGCTGTTAAACAAAAACACTCGGGCCCCGGACCTCGGGGGCCCCTTGTCATTGATACGGCCGTAGGTACGACCCTGAGTGAACTGCAATCACTGCAATGTTCACGAAACGTCGGCAAGATTCGTATAGTTCTGCACACGATTCAAACCCGAAAAACCTCCTTTTATTATAATGAATCATCGTGAAAGCATTACATCTATTATTCAAGGAACTGTCTTTGTATTTCCTAACAACATGGTCTGATATGATTGCGAATAAATCCTTAATTCAACTTAAAAAATATATACAACTCGGTAAATCCGGATAGGTGATTTTCTAATTATTATAAGTGAAAAGAAAAAATTCAAAATCTGAAATATTTATAAAAAAAGTACATCCTAGAGAAGATATATCTTCAATTGTCTATAAATTATATTCTAGCTTTTCTAGGGTTAACATATGGGTCGGGCGAAAAACCAGGACGCTCAAAAATTGTCAAGCGATCCCTACAAAAAAAAAGGGAAATGGTATAAATAATGCTTTATTGTAATTATTGTTATTTAATAATTTAATAGTATAATTATAATTTTTTATTATTAAACCTATAAAACCGCGTGCAGTATTATGCTGAAACAAAGAACTGCGATTGTAGAAAAATATTAAATATTTGCTGTAAAAAATCTTGGTTTCGTAAAAAACCAGGACATTTGGCATATTTTGAAGAAAAAACTAGGGCACCAGGACAGACCTTGAAAAAGAGGACTTGTCCCGAAAAACCAGGACGGATGGTAACCCTAACTTTTCTTATTTAAAAATTAGCGAAGTTAATTAACAAATGTTCTATAGAAAAATCTGAAAATACATTTTTCTCATTTGTCTTGAAAATGATTACTTTTACAAGAAAAGTGGCGAGACAAAATTGTATTTTGAAATATGTTTACAGTTTTTGTGTAAAGTATACGCCTCCTCATGATCTATTAGAGCTAGAATGTATTTTTTCTATAGTTTTAAATATAATTCAATCTAATTTCATTCATTTTAATATAACTTTCATGTTGGATGTAAACAGGACAAGATATTATGCGAAAAGAAAAAGATGTAATTTTGTTTCTCTGTAAAAGTCCCTTTAAGACGTCATAACTTCTGAAATACTTACGCTAGAACATTCTTCTTTTAATTGTTTGGATATTTGTGACTTTTTTTATTTCTCAAACTTTTACGTGAAATGCACGAGAAACGTAGAATTTGAAAAAAACTTATATTTTCCACACAGTTTTCAAAATCTAAAAGGCAGCGGAATGCGAAAAAACCTTTGCTTCATACTTGTTTTTTTTTCTGCCTCGAAAAAAGCATATAAATTGATCAAAAATAACAAACATCGAATTATTTTAAAAGGGGTTCTAACGATTTTTTTTCATATTCAATCAAAATACTCATGAAGCATCCCCAAAACATAATGTTTAGGATACAAACATTAGCCTGCCCTTCTAAGAGAAACTTGGTTCTGAGGAGACGTGACTACTTTTGTTTAGGTTCAATATTTTTTAATATTTTTCAATATACATAGTTTAAAAAGAAAACTAAAAAAGTTGATAAGTAACCTAATTTCTATAAATCTGAGGTGAAAATTCATTTAGGGCTTTCCATTGCGACAAAAAAAGAAACCCCTAGAACACGTGTCCAGTCAATATTCTTTTAGGTGAACTTTTCGAGTGTATACCCAAAGACTGTTTTTATTATTTAAAATTAAATATAATGTTTAGACATAAAACTCAATTTTTTTCGCTATAATTTATTTTTCATTAAAAATATCTATGTACTTTACACAGATGTGCTCGTTGGTGGAGAAGTGCAAGCCAACAACGTAGTCTTGCATCAACGATTATTCGAAATCCGAAGTTGGCTCAAGGATCAGTTTAACCTTTATCGTGATTCCTGCAAAGTTGTATCCGCTATTAACCAGGAGTACGTTCCTTCTTCTCTAGTTGACGTGGAAAAGGTTTGTTCATCTTATTTTTCTATTTAAAATACCAACGTGAAACACACAATAAAATTTGAAAATATGATCAATTGAATTTCTGGTTGATTTTAAATGTGATCCATATTAGTTTAAGAATGTTTACTACATAAGCCCACTTCAAAGTTATTCAGTTTTTAAAATTGTTTATACAATCGAGAAAAATATGCTGCTTGTTAAATTGTAATTAATTTTGTAATGGATACTCAAAAGGGTGGACAAATTTTTTTGTTCGATTTCTTATGCGTATGCCCGGGGATTTTTTTGAATCCACACAAGAATAAAAACATTTTTTTTTGTAATGATATTTCGAGGTGGCGCAAGCCCCTTGAAGTTTAACACGTATTTCCCATAAGAAAAAAAGACATTTTTGTAAAATTGTAAAAATTAGCCATAGAATATAAATAAAATATCACTTTTTGATTTTTACCTCCATAGGTATGTTTTATAGGGTCCCAAAAAAATCCCATTAGTGAAAAAATGGGTTTTGCAAGTTTTTGGCGCTTATTATGATTTTTTTGCGGTTTTTATTTTAATATAAATTGTTTATAATATATAAAATACTACTTTTGACTGATTATTAGATGTTTATATAAATTTTTTGAAGAATTTATTATTGTTTTGATTAATTTTCTCTGAGAATAGAGTTAGAAAGTCGTGGTTTGTACAAAAATGTTCCACTTTTTGTACAATTTTTAATTAGAGTGAGGTAATACTTGAATAATCTTAACAAGAATAATTGTTAAAACAATTTATTATTATTGTTAATAATATTCTTTTAGAATAATGCTAGAAAATAGCAGTTCTTTTAAAAATTTTCAATCATTTGTCTAGTTTTCACTTCGAGTAAGTTATTAGTTAATTCAATTTAGCAAAAATAATTATTTAAACAAATTATCATTATTTATAACTATCTTCTGCTTTATGATTGCTGGATAGTTGCGGTTTCTTCTGAAATTTTTAACTTTTTACCCACTTTTTACTTAGTAAAGTAATACATAATGCAAGTTAACAAACACAGTTGTTTAAACAATTTATTATTGTTAATAACTACCTCCTCTTCGATAAGTGCTAAAAAGTTGTGGTTTTTTTTGAAGTCTTAAACTGTTTGTCCGCTTTTCACTCAGTGAGATAATAATTAATTCAAGTTAATAAACATGCTTATTTAAACAATTTATTATGATTTTAACTATCTTCTCTTAGAGTAATGCTAGAAAGTTGCCTTTTTTCTAAAATCTTTAGTTTTGCTGTGACTTTTTAGTTATGAACTAATAATAAGTGAACCTCAAAAAGAATCATTTTTTAAATAGTATTGTATTTTGTTAAGTGAATTATTTTTGCTCTTTTCCCAATGCTTAAAAAAATTAATTTAAACAACAAATCTATCTTACACAAGAGACAAAGGCAAAGCATGGAATAATTAGAAGTAGATGGGAGGACTAGGTCTTTAAATGAGTTGTAAAAGTATTATTTTGAATTACAATAAGAAGCTTATTGCAAAACGTAAAAGAAAAATGTGGAATTTGCACATGTTTTAGTATTAGCCCCCCTCTCCTTGACTGGAGAAAACACGTCTCGTCGATGATAATATACATGTATGAAAATTAAAAAGACCTCAAACAAATGATTAATTGATCATAACATCTCACGGGACAAGGTAGACTTACTGCAGTCAGGAAATTGCTTCCGGTACTCTGTTACCACTTGTAGTAAATATTGTTTCTGACATTCGTCTCTAGTAAGAAGGGAATTGAAGTCAGATATCAATTTAACATATATATCTGTTCCATTTCATAAAATTATATTTATTCGCAAAAGGAAAGACATTTTAAAAAATATGATTCTCTCTAAGGTTTATTTATTATTTGCTCATAACTACAAAGGCAAAGTCAAGTTAAACATTTCAGAAGAAACCCCAACTTTCTAGCACTTATCCAAGAGAAGATAGTTATAAGCAATAATCTATTGTTTAAATTAGCATGTTTGTTAACTTGTATTGAATATTACCTCACTAAGTGATAAGTGGACAAAAAGTAAGTATAATAAATTGTTTAAACAACTATGTTCGTTAACTTGCATTATGAATTACTTTATTAAGTAAAAAGTGGTTAAAAAGTTAAAAATTTCAGAAGAAGCCGCAACTATCTATCATTAATAAATAAAAAGATAGTTATAAGCAATAATAATTTGTTTAGATAATTATTTTTGCTAATTTGAAACAATTTTTAACTTCCTCCAAGTGAAAAGTAGACAATTAGTTGAAAATTTCAGAAAAAACCGCAACTTTCTGGCATATTCAAATTGAATATTGTTAGCAATAATAATAAATTGTTTGATCAATTAATGTTGTTAACTTTAATTAATTATTTACCTCACTCTAATTGAAAATTGGACAAAAAGTGGAAAATTAAAAAAAAATTCAATTTTATAGAATCATTCTAAGAGAATATTATCAACAATAATAATGAATTGTTTAAACGATATATGTAAATATCTAATTATCAGTATAAAGTAGTATTTGATGTGTTAGAAACAATTTGCATTTAAAAAACCGCAAAAAATAATAATGAGCGTCAAAAACTCGCAAAACCCATTTTTTCACTTATGGGTTTTTTTGGCACATTATAAAACAGACTTATGGGGGTGATATTTGAAAAGTAATATTTTATTCATATTCTATGGCTGATTGTGAAGAGAGATGTTGAGTTTCAACTCTATTTAGCTAATATTGACGATTCTGAATAAAATTTACAAAAACGCTTTTTTTGCTTATGGGAAATACGTGTTTTGGATCATCTTAATACTCAAGGTTACTTGAGAAAAAAATTTCGTGTTAAAATTGTTTAAAATTGTTTAATTAATGATTAAGTGTTGATTTGGTTTCTTGAAAGATTCTTTACAACTGGAGGGTGGAAATACAAAACTAGATAACCAAAATTTTTCTGAAAATTGATTTATTGCTTAAAAAATTCTTAAAAAATCAAATCCACATTCCGTCACACTAAATTTTGATTTTCTCGGAAAATAATTTTTTTGTTGTATCACTGTTAATTATAATAATATAATATAACAATAATGTTAAAAATTAGACTGCTTTTTTAAATTTTAATTTATTGGATTTATTGGATTTTAGTTAGCGCAGAATAATTTTTTTCTATCTAATAGTTGTTATTCATATATTTAGCGTCCTGGTATCTGGGAGCGAATTTTTATTTTTGTCAGAAATTGGAAATTCGTTAATTTGATTTTTAATTGCTGTCGAAAGTCAATTTTTAAAACCTGTGAAATTATAACCTCAAAATTCTTGGACGATTTACTCGGAATTGACTAACAAGGCCTCAAAGCAACTCTTCAGCTCCAGAGTGGACTTTTGTTTTATCTTTAAATATTGCTTCAGATTTTACAGAATGTTTTTTCGTTCTACTAAACAATTCCGATTTTGTTGGTTATCTAGTTTTGAACAGCCACTCATCAACTCTGCTTCTTTTCTCAAATTTGAATTACAATTATTTAAGATGATGATGTACTTCGAATCCCGCCGCAGAATTTCTTTCGGTTTTTCATAGGGTCAAATGCATATGCGTTTGTGTGTGCAGTGTTCGACTGTGTTAAAATAAATATAACTCAAGCATAAGCCGAAATAATTTTTTTTAATTTGGTAACACTGTCTTCTAGAAACTCGTTAGGAGTCATCGAAAGTTTCATTGACGGGCTTCGAAGCATTAGTGCGTGTGTGTTTCACGAACTCTATTCCTCTGGTCTTCACATTTTCATTGAAAGTCTTTTGTACTTTCTACGATTCTTGCTAGTTTTTAAATATGTATCAATCAAAGTTTCTAATGACGATACTTTCAATTTATGACATACGTTTGGCCCTATCCTAGAGCGGTTGACTCAGTCATTTAAAATTTCAACAACTAATTTTTTCCGTGTATAATGCTAAAATTGTTCCAAGACAGTGGCTGATATGAAAAATTGTTACCTCATCAAATTCTTCTACAGATTTATACTTAATACAGTTTTGTAATAATAATTTACGTTTGCAGATGGTTTGTGAATTGCAAAAGGCAGGTGATAAGAGGTGATAAATATTGGATATTTATTTGAAGACCAATATGTAATTATGCTGGTAGCACAAACAGGATATAAGTGTTCTATTTGTAACGAAAGCTTCTCTTCATTCCAGATTGATAATTGTTAAATACACTTTAATATATTATTAATTTTAATCATTATTAAATATTTTATGTTACATAAACCTATAAACCTTGTATTTCTAATTTAATTTTAAAGAAAACGAATGAAGCATCATATGTCACGTTTTTAATATAATTAGACCAGAAGTTAATATATATATAAGCGCATTAAAGAATATACAATTTGTATAAAAAAACATGATACACCTTCATTAATGTCTCACTTGAACCTTTAACCCTTAAAGGGCATATCTCATTTGAAACACAAGTGGCCTTTTAAAGTTAAGGAAACAAAAAGTTTCTCATGGTTGCTTTTAAATACAGACTTTTTTAAGAAATGGCAAAATATAAAAAGAATATGATCCGAGGTAATTTTCAGTTAAATCATGCCGTTTAAAAAAAAATAAGGCCAATAACATAACAAAACGAATTGAAACTTATAATTGAGTATTTTCTTTGCAAAGTCATTATAAATAAATAGTAATAATAATATATCTAAGAACTCTACTAATTTACGAAATAACCCGTTGTGAAGATTGAAAGGAAAGGTCTAATATATATAGAATATCATCTTCAAGGCCGGAAGTAAAAAAAACTACACTTGTTGTGTTTCTTCCTATATACAATATGAAGGGGAAAACTGGTTTTTTCATCAGTATACATTGCATTTTTGAGGGACTTCCTACATGGATGTATTTTAATGTGCTTATTCTGAATACGACCTTAACAATTTCTGCGAAGTCATTTTGAACGAGCAAAATATAAAGATCCTTTCAAATCTCAAAAAAGAATAAAAAAAATTATAAAATATATTTGATTTTTAAGATCAAATTTTCATATTCTTTAAAAATGGTGAGCAATATAAAATATTGTTTATTTTTTATTTCATATGCTGATTTTTTACGAGTTATGTGTAAGAACATTGTTTTATGATGATTTGTTAAAAATTAGAAACAATAGTTAGTTTTATATACGAATAGAAATAAATATAAGCTAAGCCATTATTGGACAGATATAGGCTTGGATTTTTGCACAAAAAGGACTAATTGTAATTGTGTAAATAAATTTCAAAAATAAATGCACGACATAGATATTTTTTAACTAATACTCTTTGTTTTTCCAGAAATATAAACTAAGAATAACGTCACAATGACCCCTTATAATGATACAATACTAGTGGATATCAATAAATTGTTTATTTTACAAGCTATTTTATGAAAAAATGAAGATATAAACTTTCAATTAAAAAAACATGAACAAATAAATAACTTGCTCAATTTTCAGTAAATAGATGTTTCCTGTGCATTTTTCAAGCGGACGATAACTACTGATATTTTAGTTTTATAGAAATAGCGGGACCTGATGAAAAAGGGACTAATTGTATCACCATATAGAAAACATTTTCTAACGCTGGTCTTGATCCAGACAAGGCTGTTTAGGCTCTAATATGGCGCAAATCAGACGTTCTAGTCTGGGGCTGGCCAGAACTGTAACAGTAACTATAACTTTAATAGTAAATAATATATAAATAGTGAATGATAAACAAATGTCTGAAAAGTATTTGCATTTCTTTTAGAACCCTGGTGTCAAAAATTGTAGGTCAAACAAAAGGAAAA
>CAKNWT010286090.1:0-13063 GCA_932066315.1 Andricus coriarius | reverse complement strand
ATTTGAAATTACAAAGTTACCCCCACCCCTGCCTCCTGTGGGGGTGGGGGTGGGGTAAATTTTAACAAATCTTTTTTCCCCCTCGAAAATAAAAAGTTTTTATTCCAGACATTTTTTCCGTAGGATGCGTATTTTTTGAGATATTTCGTTGTCTCAAGTTAAAAAAAACACCCTGTATATGGGACATTTCATGTCAACCGGATCACCTGCACTCCCAAAATTTGGGTTGATGGATTTTCATGTTTGGGGCGTCAAAATATTCGTATAGTGAAGTCCTTTCTAAAAATTTCTGGCCTTTAGAAAAATCCAATATGGCGGATCAAAGATGGCGCCTACAAGGACGCATCTCACTTTAATTACGGAGAAAGTGTAATAAATTTATCGTAATTAGTACAAATATATATTTTTAATTACGTGCAACATCACACTTTGGACCATAAATTCTAAATGTACCTTAGACAATGCGAAAAAATTGGCGGATGTAACATGGCCGACATTAATCCTTCCGAAACCATATCATGATCATAAATAGATTTAGGTCAATTTTCGGAATTGATATAGAGTTCTTAGGGCCTCTGAATCTTATTGCACCATTGAAGTAGCAAAATCCAAAATGGCGGATCGAATGTGGCTCCTTCAACCTATTTAGAATAAAATCATCAATCAGTCATAAAACTATAAATAGCTACAATAAAGAAAAAATATTATGTAATAGTTCTAATTAAACTCTGTCAGAAGTCTTATCCGCCATATTGAATGAATTTTGGCATTCAAGCAATAAATGAGAAATGAGAGTCATGAAAAATCCCCATACCAACAGTTTTTACTAAACGGGATGCAGCCATATACATGGATTAAAATGTAATTTCGCAAGCCATATTAGGTCCGCCATTTTGGATTTTGCCATTTCAATGTTGCAATAAGATTCAGAGGCCCTGAGAATATCATATCAATTCCGAAAATTGACCCAAAACTATTTGTGATCATGATACGGTTTAGGAGGGATTAATTTCGGCCATGTTAGATCCACCAATTTTTTCGCATTGTCTAAGGTACATTCAGAATTTATGGTCCACAGTGTGATGTTACACGTGATTAGAAATGTATATTTTTACTAATTACGATAATTTTATTACACTTTCTCCGTAATTAAAGTGACATGCGTCCTTGTAGGCGCCATCTTTGATGCGCCATATTGGATTTTTCTAAAGGCCAGAACTTTTTAGAAAGGACTTCACTATACGAATATTTTGACGCCCCAAACATGAAAATCCATCAACCCAAATTTTGGGAGTGCAGGTGATCCGGTTGACATGAAATGTCCCATATATACATATATAATTAAAAAATAAGTTTAAACAACCACCGCAGGGTCTCACTGGGAGCAACTGTCATCTAAAAATGACATCGGCTCCCAGTAGGACCGCGGTAAATCCCACTGATGGCCACGTCTCACAACCGTGAAATGGGTGGTCACAGGACACGATGAAATCACAACGACAGGCCGGCGAAACCCTCGTGTGTTTTGAGCACACGAAGTGACCCAAGGATGACAGCTTTCTGCATCCATTTCGCAAGTGCTTTGACATATTTTTGACACGCGGGTATGGCTTTAAGGTTACGAACCAGTGATAGTTTCGCACCTCCGAGAGCACCTATCACAAGGACAATTACTCGTACCGAATATTTTGGGTACAGCTTTTGCAGCTCCCTTTTAAGGTCTTGATAACTTTCCTCCCTTTCTTTCTCCTTGGCAGTGATGTTGTATTCGGACGGTGCCAAAAATTCAATCACGAATATAGTTCGTTTCTCGAAGTCTTGGAGAACAATGTCAGGCCTCGAGTGAAAAATTTTTGTTTGAATTCATATCATTGAAAGAAACAAATTTTTGCTTTGATTAATAAAAGGTTTATTTCATTTTAAGAAATGGAAAATATTTACCTTCTTGATTGAAACAAAAAATTGGCTTTTATCAAACTGTTCCGGATAATTCATGTCGGTTTTCTCTTTGTGTTTGTATCGTATGACTGTGCTGCGCGAGTGTTATTTTCTCTTTCTTGCGTTCGCACAGGTATCTACCTTGCTTTTTCTACCCTGTTATCTACTCGCTTCACCGACGGATTGAGGTGGTCAGGGTCAGTGTTGAACGTTACGAAGTTCGAGTCAGTACTTCTTACTCGTCTTCTTTTAAATTAATGTTTTTCTTTAAGTGCTTTTTCTCATCATTATTGGTCCTTCGATAGCCGGAAGAGGGCTTCAGCTAGTGGATTGCAGTGCTTTTTGCAGGATTAAAGTGGCTAATATGTGAAGTGTTCTAAAGTTCATCGCGAAATTTGTTCTCTGAAAAATAAATGTGACCGATTTCAAGCGTCTTGTTGCGAAACGGCACGGTGACAGTGTCGTGAAGGTAGTTTTCGGGGATCGATACGTGACGTCACGAGAAGACGTCCCGCGCTCTTGGCAACTGGTGCCTCGTTACAATTGCTCGTACGATGTGTATCCCTACGCCGGTGCGTGCGCAATGCTTGGTGTTGATCGGCAGACCATCACTGCTCTGAAGTCGCTCCACAGAATGACAGGTTTGCGATAGCATGTGCTTTTCCATACTGTACGTTTGGTAAGTGTTTGAAGCTTTTTGAACAGCTGATACTTTGCAGCGCTGTGCTTCGTAACATACGACACCTTCATTCTTAAACTGTATAGTGCTTCGCTGTCATAATAATACAGGATTGTGTTTTTCTTTGACTTTTTTTTGACTTTTTTAACGTGGTCCGATTTGATTAGAAATTTAACTTTTGATTATTTTGTATGCAACTGTTTAAGTGTATCGGTTTTATTTCGATTCCTTTTGAACTTTAAAATTTTTGAAGACTTTAGAACAGCTGATATTATGCAGTACTATTCATCGTAACTCTTTTTTTGTGCATTTATATTGTGTAGTGTTTCGCTGTCATACTGACAGGATTGTGTTCTTCTCTGACTTTTTTTACATTTTAACGTGTTTCGATTTTATTCGAATCTTAACTATTTTTATGAAACTTTTAAAGTGTATCGTTTTTTATTTCGATTCTTTTTGAACTTTTGAAGACTTTTAGTATAGCTGATACTTTGCAGCACAGATCGAATCTCTCTTTTTGTGCATTTATACTGTGTAGTGTTTTGCTGTCATACTGACAGGGTTGTGTTTTTTGTTGTTTATTTTTTTTACTCTTTTTAACGTATTTCGATTTCATTCGAATTTTATCTTTTTATGTAACTTTTAAAGTATATCGATTTTTCTATTGTTTTTTTACGTTTATTGACTGTAGTGCTGTATCAAAATGAGCGTTAAGGACTGTATTGCTCAGCAGTATGGGATTTACGAACTCATCTGCAATGAAGTTTCCAATTTGAAAAAGTCTGGTAAAACGAACCTTTCCAAGGACTTTCACAACGTACATTTGGAAAACTTAGGAAAAAAGTGGTCCAAGTTTGGTACAAATCATGATCAGCTTCTCATTGTGCGTGAGGATAATTCAACCGATCCATACTTTGCACAAGATTTGTACACTAAAGGGGAAGAAAAATATGTTGCTGCGAAGGTGTATATGCAGGACGAGTTGGACGCACTTGCTGGTTTTTCCTCTTCCAAAGGTACACCCCCCGCTACCACAGATGCTCCTTTAACACAAGTGAAAAATATGTTTCTACAACTGGAATTACCCAAATTTTCCGGTGATTTCACTGCATGGCCTGCCTTCCGGGATATGTTTTGTTCGATGGCAAAGGATGACGCTACTCTGCCGTCAGTGGAGAAACTGCATTATTTGAAGGCGAGTTTTCTCTTTGTGTTTGTATCGTATGACTGTGCTGCGCGAGTGTTATTTTCTCTTTCTTGTGTTCGCATAGATACCTTGCTTTTTCTACCCTGTTATCTACTCGCTTCACGGACGGATTGAGGTGGTCAGGGTCAGCGACGAACGTTACGAAGTTCGAGTCGGTACTTCTTACTCGTCTTCTTTTAAGTTAATTGTAAATCTTGTGTAGCCTTTGCTAGAAGGCAAAACTTTGACTGTTTTTCAATAAATCATACGTTTTTTGCTGCTCAAAAAATAATAATCCTGACTCTGTGACTTTTTTACCAACAAACTTCAAATCCTGCATGTGCATTGTTTTTCTTTAAGTGCTTTTTCTCATCACAAACAATGCATTTGTTTGAAACCTGTCTATTTGAATCCATAATAGTATATTGTGCACGAAGACAGCGAACTAGTCTTTTTACGGTCTAGTGTGTATGCAAAAACTCACGTTCGGTCGTAAAAAGAATAGTTCTCTGCCTCGGTACACACGATATTTTATGTAATGAGAGTATGGTTTCCGAGTTTTCTCAAGATATTACGTCTCAGTTTTGAGGCCAGTTTAAAGGGACCAGTACCGCGCAGAACAGTGCGTGTGGGTCGAGGTAACAATCGCGCATACGCGCGCATTTTCCACAGGCGGTAAAGTGCACTTTACTAGCATAGGCCGGTAAATTACCCTACCACCGACAATGACCTACTTGTCTGCTCCAAACTAAGCCCAGAAAACGAGGAATCCATACTCGTGTTACATGAAAATATTTACACTCATACCTCGCTATAGTGCCACCTGCTATAACTTAACGCTAGACAACTTTTATCTCCCCCCTGAGCGTCCCTTGAAGTTGCTTACATCACGCCTCTGCGCATGTACTGTTCCGAGGTCAGAGACTATATATCTAGTCCTAAGTGTTGACATGAAAAAACTCCCTCATTAATGTGCCGACCAGACCCGAGGCCGGCGCTATAACGAGGGATGATTTTATTTGATTCAACCAAAAAATACAATGCATAGAAGTGCTATAAAGTGCCCCGAGGCGTACTGAGGTGCTGCCGACAGGACGTGGTTCCCTACGATAATAACCTTAAATCTAAATTGATCCTTTAATAACAATTAAAGATTTTGCATGTGTATCAGTTCTTCCAGGTTCTGTGTATAATTATATAACTTTTCAATTTTCCATGAAACACGTCTTTTTTCTAACCTCCTTTCTTTATAAAGATGATTTATGAAATCAATAATATGTTTCTTATCAATTGTAATTATCGCTGTATACTTACAAGCAGGGAACACTTATATATAGTCGAAAGTTTGTCCTAAGGACAACCGCGGGATTTCGCCAGGAGCGGGTGCTAATCTAAAAAACTCCACCCGCTCTAAGCGAAATCGCCGTAAAATTTCAACCCTAACCACGACTCACGACCGTGAGATAGGTGGTTACAGTCTCTGAGGGACTCAATACAATGATCCGGCAAAGTTCGCGTGTACCCTAAGGACACGAAGCGACCCAAGGACGACCGCCCTCTGCACTTTCCCCGCAAGTGCCTTAGCATTTTTTTGACACGTAGGGATGCTCTTCAGGCTATTGATCAGTGAAAGCTTGGCACCTCCAAGAGCGTCGATTATCAGGACGATTAGCGTAACAGAATATTCCGGGTATAACTATCTAGCCCTAGGAACTTTTCATGAATAAATACAAATACAGATAAGGTATTTATAACTCTTTATTTTCATTCTTCTTGTCTATGATGTTTTTGTCAGCTGGTGCCGAAAATTCGATAACGAACATGGTTCTTTTCTTGAAGTCCAGGAGAACTATGCCAGGCCTCGAGTGCGCAACAGAAACGATTGTCGAGAATATGAAGTTCCAGTATATTCGGCACTTCTCATTCTCGACAATTGACTCTTTTTCCCTAGGAGCGTTTAGCGGAGCGGCATTAAGGCTAATGCCGGAACAATGACAGAGGTGGTAATAAAGCACTCTTAGTGCCGCATTGTGCCATTCGATGTAGGTTGTTCCCGCATGAGTTGGACAACTGAATAGTATGTTTCCTAGATAGTCGGGGTCTGCATGACACGCTCTGTAGCTATCGTCGAGAATGTCTTAGCTCAAAATGTGGCGACGGAATGCTAAAGTGAAAATAACACCGTCTTTACATGCCAAAATGAAAACCTTCGTGCCCGACTTCAATCCGGATGATTTAAGGAAAGCAAGCGGTAGCTCATACGACATCGACTGATCCTCCACATTTCTGTGGATGATGCCGTACATCCTCTTGTCGAGAAGTTGTTCGCGTAAGTTTTTCTCCTGTGTTTTCTTAATCCGGGCTTTCAGGAGTGAGTACTCGAGATAAATAAGATTTGATGCATTTTGCTCACCCCTGATATTGAAGTTAAGGTCGAGTGTTTCGGCAGACTCCTCCGCTGCTTTTTACAGAAACGTTCCTTTGGCCACTTCTTCGTGCTTCCTGACCATTTTAAGAAGAGGGTCTCGTCCATTTGCGACTATATGTGCTATACCCAGAATAATGCTGTCGTGAAGAGGTTCAAAATTCAGTATTCCGCGACCACCTTGACGGCGTGAGGTGTAGAGTCGCGGAACAGAAGACTTAAAGTTCATGCTTTTGTTCACGTGCAGAACCTTTCATGTCCCAATATCAAGAGATCTGAGCTCCTCCTTTGTCCATGGAACCACTACAAATACATAGAGTACTAACGGGACGGCAAGCATTTTCGTTGCACATACTTTTTTCCTCGCCGACAGTTCGGAAGACCAAATCTGTCGGATGAGCCCTGTGTATCTGCTTCGGAGACTATCCTTTATAGACTTCACGTCCTGAATGCGGTGCTGTGGCACGCCCAGGTATGTATAGGTCTCTCCAGCGCCAAGGTGTCGTATAGCGCTTCTGTCGATGAGCTCAGGATCTTCGGGGGTGCTATTAAGTTTACGTGAAGTGCGAGCGATAGTGGTAGTAATGTGAGGCAAAAGAGGAGCAGGCTCGTGATGTCGCCCTGAAACCCACCGCTCTGAAAGGTGACGTTGTTAGCTGTCACACGATTTTTTCAGATGAGATAGTAAATCTGGTTTTGTAAAGCAGCATCCATCTCTCTATGCACCTCACGAGGTGCGGATGAACCTTTAAACTTTCTAACAGACAGATAATAAGTCTATGGAAGGTTGAATCGAAAGCTTTCCGGTAATCAATCCAGGCCGTCGATAGGTTGCGCTGGTCCGATCGTCCGAACAATCCTATGATTTAGGATAGCTCCGAAGATCTTATACAGTGTCTTCAGACAAGTGATTGGCCTGTAATTCTTCAGGTCAGCTAAGTTCCCCATCTTTGGCAGGAGTATTGTGCTTCCTTCCACTAACCACTCCGGAATAGGCTGTTCCGACTTTAGATATGAGGTGAAAATGCGGGTTAGGTACTGGTGGGTTGAAGGAAACTTCTTCCAACAGAATGTCTTGATACCCTCTGGTCCCGGAATGGAATGGTTCTTCATGCCTCTTAATACTTTTTTCACCTCCTCGGTAGTGACTGCGCAGCTACATTTGATAGAACTGAGGTCTATAGATCTCATATTGAAGTAGTTCGCAAACACTCAATACCTCGAATCGAATTTCTCTGGGATTTTTAAACATTTTTTCAAGAATCTTTCTATACATTTGACTGAATTGAGGTATTTAAACCTTACAATTATGTGATTACAAACGCTCAGTACCTCAATTGTGATTTCTACGAAAGTCTTAAACATTTTTCCATGAATTTCTATATATATTTTATTGAACTTATTTAAATCGGAGTTCAATATAAAGTTTACAGAACTCTTGTAGTGTTAACCCAGATTTGTTCTGCTTTGAATCCTGAAAGTTATACAGAATATAGAAAATTTGTTCAAGGTTCGCTCTCATCCCCGACTCTTGAAATAATTCAAGCAAGTTTAATGAACTTTTTTCCCGTGTAGCACTTACTGGATTATTCACTTGGATTGCATGTTTTTTTAGAGAAATATGCAGCCTATATATAATTAAAAAATAAGGTTAAACAACCACCGCAGGGTCTCACTGGGAGCAACTGCCATCTAAACAAAAATTACACCGGCTCCCAGTAAGACCGCGGTAAATCACATTCATGGCCACGTCTCACAGCTGTGAGATGGATGATCACAAGGCACCATGAAATCACAACGACAGGCCGGCGAAACCCTTGTGTGTTTTGAGTATACGAAGCGACCCAAGGATGACAGCTTTCTGCATCCATTTCGCAAGTGCCTTGGCATATTTTTCGCAGGCGGGTATGGCTTTAAGGTTACGAACCAGTGATAATTTCGCTCCTCCGAGAGCACCTATCACAAGGACAATTACTTGTACCGAATATTTTGGGTACTATCTTCGCAGCTCCCTTTTAAGGTCTTGATACCTCTCCTCCTTTTCTTTCTCCTTGGCAGTGATGTTGTATTCGGACGGGGCCGAGAATGCGATCACAAATATAGTTTGTTTCTAAAAATCTTGAAGAACAACGTCAGGCCTCGAGTGTGCAACGGCGACTGCTGTCCGAAAATCGTAGTTCCAGAAAATTTAGCACTTCTCGTTTTGGACTATTGACTCTATCTCCCTCGGAGCGCTCGGCAGAGCAGGGTCGCGGCCAACACCGTAAGAGCGACAAAGATGGTAATAAAGGACTCTTAGGGCCGCATTATGTCTGTAGATGTACGTCGTTCCTGCGTGGGTGGGACGACCCGATAGTATTTGTTCCAGGTACTCAGCGTGTGCATGACACGCTCTACACCTATCGCTCGGAACTTGACATAAAATGCGGTCACGGTATGCTAAGGTGGAAATGACACCATCCTGGCATGCGAAAATAAAACCCTCGGTACCTGAATTAAGCCCTGATGATCTGAGGAAAGCAAAAGTTTGCTCCTTCGACAAGGACTGTTTTTCTACATTTCTGTGAAAATTTCCGTGCATTTTCTTGTCGAGTAGCTCTTGCTCGAATTTTTGAACTTCCGCTTTCTTCACTTCGGCTTTCAGAAGTAAATCAACTAGATGGAATAATGCACTTTCCTCACTTCTGATGTTAAAATTCAGGCCAAGGGTCTCGGCCGCTTGCTCCGCGGCTTTGTAATGAAACGCTCCTTTGCCAATCATCTCGCGGTTGCTGACCATTTCTAGGAGAGGATCTCAGCCATTGGCTACGATATAAGCTGTACTTAGAACAATTCGGCTATGAAGACACTGGAGATTCAGAAGTCCGCATCCGCCTTGACGGCGTGAAATGTATAATCGCGGAACTGACGAATTGATATGCAAGCTTTTATGCATATGCATGATCTTACGTGTGGTGACATCAAGGGCCTTAAGTTCCTTCTTCGTCCATTGAACCACCCCAAACGAGTAGAGTAGAACCAGGACGGCAAGCATGTTAGTCGCAGATATCTTGTTGAACGCTGACAGATTGGAAGACCAAATCTGTCGAAGTAGATGCTTGTATCTGCTTCGGAGAGACTCCGCTACTGATGTTACGTCCTGAATGCGGCTTTGAGGCACGCCCAGGTATGTATAGGTCTCTCCAGTGTTAAGATATCTGATAACACCTATATGGGTAATTCTCCATAGAAAGGTCACTTTTGCTTCCCCGCGTAATATCTTTGTGACTATTTATTGAATTGCTTTATAATTTGGTAAACTCAATCGTTTTAATAATACGGACCAAAAGCATAAGACCAACAGAGATTTTTTTACCCGAAAAATATAGTAAACAAGCATTAAATACTTGAAAAAATGCCCTTTCCTTGTTCTCCACTTACAAATTGCTAAGTTTGAGGAGGATTTTCAAAACCAAGGATAATAAAATATAATTTTTCACTGGTGCCGTTTAAAAGTATGTCTCAAAAACTATTATTCTTTTATATAGATTTTTATTTTGTCGCACTTAAAGATCAAAGAATTTTAAGTTGAAAAGTTTCCCCCTAATTTTTTTTCTGGAACGTCTAATGACAATATGATGAGTTTTTGACGATTTTTTTTGTTATTTTAACCGGCATTAATGTAAATCTTTAATAAATAAGTGTAAGTATCACATCTGTGTATGAATCGATGGTAACATTTGAAAGATTTACCTTTAAACTAACATAAAACGTGTTAAACTTTAGCGTATTTTTATTATGTGTCATTACACGCTCCAGGTAATTTGGACACTTTTCGGGAAAATATATGAATTGTAACCTAACGCATCTTTAAAGGGAGGAATAGTGAATAATTGTTCCAAAGGACTTCTTAATTTATTCTTTTAAACAAGTACAATCAATGTTTTGTTGTTGTTTGACATTACACGTCCTGTATTCGCACGTCACAGAATAAAAAGTTAGGGCTGAAACACTAGTAGGTTCACCATGTGCCTCATGATTGTTTATCAAACAAAGCATCCTAATAACATTATTCTCTTCTGAAATACTTGAAATTGTTAAGGAATGAAATATGTAATGCATTTTGTCATGTGGAAGTTCGAAGGTAAAGATTCATAATATTTTGGGGCCTCGCTCCATGAGCTTTGATATGTGTATTTGTGTGATGGAGTGTGTTTATTTAGTAAGATGCCGCCATTTCAGTATTGGTCAACTGAATAAAAAAAAGGACAAAAATGTTGGCAAAGGTAATAAAGAGACTTACGAAAAAATAAATCCATGCTTTAGAGACGTATTCCTCCGTCGTAAGCCATATTAGACTAAAAGAACGTACTGACATATATCAGTATACGTCAGGGCTCACCACTTTTAGCAGGTGCTGACTGCCACGACAAGTGCACGACTGCCACCAATTTTTTTCTGCCATTTTTTTCTTCGATTTCCAGGAATCCTGGAAAGGGTTACAGTCGGTACGGTCACGGCTCATTGTAGCTCATTGTTCACACCGAAGGGTCTGATTTTTTTCTACTTGTCTTCACAATACATTTCATTTTTTCATTTCAAACTGTAATTTACCGTGAAGGATTAGGGACCAGTCGAACGACACGATTTATGAGGGCCTGTTCTCGGGCCTGTTTGACCTAGTCTCGCGAATGCCACTGTCAGTATTTGCAGTCGCCGACTGCCTTTTGGTGAGCCCTGGTATACGTGAAAATATAATTTATGTTTTGAAAGCGTTTTAAAGAATTTATTTGTTTTTTTTTAATTTAAACAAATTATTGTGTTTCTTATCGAAAATTTATTAATAATTATGGAATATTGGATAAGCTATTTTGTGCTAAAAATTCTATTATATTTGTATTCAGCGACCTAAAAACCGTAGGATACCCATTTTTATCAAATGGTGACTGTTTTGGAACTTTTGATTCGCAATATTGGATCAGCCATCTTGAATTCTTAAATGCTGTTATAAAATTCGAAATCAGCGACCCAAACAACTTTAGAATACTCACTTCTATAGAAATCGGTCCATGAATCTAAATTCTAATAGAAACCCGATATCTCTGTCAAAACATTGTTTAAAAAAATTGGAAAAAAAATATTGTGAAGCTCAAATATTTTAATAATTGCTTATTCTAGCACCAATGAATAGGCGTCATACAATAAAAATCTGTTTGAGAATCTTTTTGCAAAAAAAGTTGCTTCTATCAAAAGTTACCTTAATACAGAGAATCACCCATATCCAAATGCACAGGGTCCTCGGGAACCCCAACAATCTTTCCGTTCTTAAGATGAATTTTGGCACATTTATCCAATCCGAACTCGATCCCAATCTCTCCTGTGTACTTCGCGACGATATTTATGGCAGTTTGAAGTTTGCCTTTACCAGAGGCATAGAGCTTCAGGTCATCCATATAAAATACATGAGTGACCTTATGCTCTCGCTGGTTATTGTCGCCACAGAGGTATCCAGAAGAATTTCGTAGTCCGAGAGATAGAGGCAGACGTGTGATGTAAAAAAGCAAAGGGCTCATGGTATCGCCCTGAAAGACGCCCCTCTGGAAGGTGACGTTGTTTGTTGTCACACGATAATTTCCAGATGAGATAGTAAATCTAGTTTTCCAAAGAGGCATCAATCTCTCTATGCATCTCACTATGTGTGGATGCACCTTCAAGCTTTCCAACAGACAGATAATAAGTCTATGAGAGGTTGAATCGAAAGCTTTCCGGTAGTCAATCCAGGCCATTGACAGGACGCGTTGATGGGCTGCAGCGTCTTTGCAGACACACCTGTCAATTAGCAGGTTCTCTTGACAGCCTGCTACACCTTTTTTCGAGCCACGTTGTTCGTACATCTCACGCCACACAGGCTCAATTCGCCGAACAATCTTGTTGTTTAGAACAGCTGTAAAGATCTTATACAGTGTGTTCAAACAAGTTATTGGCCTGTAAATCTCTGGTTTGGACAAGTTGCCCTTTTTCGGTAGGAGTATAGTGCGTCCTAACTCTAGGCACTGCGGAATGGGCGTCTCTGACTTTAAATATGAGGTATTTTCTTTCAACTTTCGTGTTTTCGGGATCTTGTATACCTCTCTCCAAAAAGTCTCTACCTCGTTGGGCTTGGGTGGATTTTTGACAGAAACAGGGTGATCATTGAACACGCGAGATGGGTCAGCGAGAAACTGTTGGTTCTCCCTGATCCATCTCTCCCTCTTCTGTATTCTCCTCCTTGCGTCAGATAACAGCCGTATTTTGTCAACAATATGCTACTTGATTGTCAGCAGCTTTGACTTGTTTAGTGTGTGATTCAACATCCTCAGTTCTTGGGCGAAATTTCGAACCATTTCCGTTAACGGTCTACCAGATGTTATGTAGTCTATTACACACTGAACACGGGACGCATTCTGTCTTGCCCATCCAATCTTCTTGTTCAGTTGATGTAAGCGTCTTTTGGTCTTTTGATCCATCGTAGGTTTGACCCTTCGAATTGAATCAGCCAAAGCTCTCGCAGCACCATAAACTGAGCAATTGATGGTCCAGAGGTCGGATTTTTGCGAGATTTCTCCACGAAGGGAGGCATTCATTTCAGCCAGATCTTGGGGCTTAAGAGGAACTTGCATGTCAATGTTCCTTCTTGTCCTGAAATCGTGATCATCTCTCAGAAGGTGCCTGTTTTCCGCGGTTGGTCTTGATCTCGCTTCCTCATCTTCGGCTGCAGCTTGATCAAGGAGCGGTTGGGTAAGCGCTCTGCGTACATATCCATTTTTCCGGAGGTAGGCACGTTGATTTCGCAACGATTGAATCGAAACGTGCTGAA
>CAKNWT010286085.1:0-13239 GCA_932066315.1 Andricus coriarius | reverse complement strand
CGAATGGGTGGGTCCCTTCAAGCCATGGTTGTCGTGTACCTATTTTTTACCAGTGTGGGCTCACCACACCCACGACTGGTTCCTATCGGCTGTCCGCGACTGCTTATTCTTGTATTCGCAGTTAACCTGAGGGGCTGTTCAGCCTTACGGGCCGTTCCTCTATCCGCAACCTGAGGACGCGCTACGTAGTGGTGACCGGGACCCACCGAGCAGAATAATAAATAATACTTGATAATATTTATAAAAATGCCCATTCATTCCATTTATTTTATAATTAATAAACTTTAAATTAAACTTGCATTAATAAACTTAACTTTTGATTTTAAAAATGATCCAATTTTGTTAAGGTTTTTAAAAATTAAAAAAAATTAAAAATTTAAATTAAAATAGTAGCAGTAGTAATATCATCCAAATTGAAGATTAAATTGAAAACTTGACTTTTGATTTTGAAAATCACCCAAATTTAAGAATGTTTATTTATAAATCTTTAAAATTAAATAGTTTTCAATTGCAGATTTTCAAAATTGAAGAATTTTCAATTGTGAATTGTTAAAATGAAAGAATTTAAATTGCAAATCTTTAAAATCCAACACTTAAAAAAAAACATTAAAAATTACATCATATTAAATTATACACATTAAAAGTTGAGGCATGTACAAATGAAATTCTTTAAGATGGACTTATTTCAAAAAGCTTTTAAAAATAGAAAAAAATTAAAAAATTAAATTAAATTATACAGTAGTAACAGAACGCAATAGTCAGCCCATGACGTACGTAATTTGTCACACGTGCAACCCCATTTTTCTTAAGAGAAAGCCCTTAATTTGAGGGGAAAATTGTGAAGAAAATAAAAGGCCAAGAGGAAAAGAGCTAATGTTTCCGTTTCTCTGGAGAAAATAGAAGTCTTGAAAAATGGAGAAAGGGTGAAAAATAATGTTGAAAATAAAAAAAAATTGTAATTATTCACAAAATATTATCTAAATAAGATTAAGTCAGTTAGAAGTACTATTTTAAAATTAAAATTAAATAATTAAAGAATAACCATAAATAAATGTATAAAATTTATAAAATAATTTTGAGCAATAATTTCATTTTTATTGAAATTTCAAGAAAAATAGTATAATTTTCGAAAATAAACGTGACTTTTTAATAAAATTGTTGAATTTTGAACCTAGAAAGATGAATTTTGAAGAAAATAGTTGAATTTTTAACCAAAAAGTTGAATTTTCAATCTACAGTGATGAATTTTAAAACAATTTGTCGAGTTTTTAAATAAAAAAAAATTAAACTTCAACTAGAAACCATTGTATTTTGAACAAAATAGTTGAATTTTCAACTAAAATTATTTACCTCCGGCAAAAAATAATTAATTTTCAACAATAAAGATTAAATTTCGAGGAAGAAGTTAATTTTGTATTTTTAATTAAAACAATTGTATTTTTAACCAACAAAGATAAAATGTCTAGCAAAAGAAATAAATTTATTTTTTTTTAACTGAAAATTTAACTATTTCAGTTGAAGATTCATCATTTTAGTTAAAAATTAATCTCTGGTTGAAAATTCAACTAGTTTTGTAAACATTTATTCTTTGTTTTTTCTTGTTAATAATTAAATTTTAACTGAAAATTTAAGTATTCTATTTTTGGTGGAAAATTGAACACTTTTAGTTGAAAATTTAACTGTTTGGTTGAAAAATTATCTTTTTTAGTTAAAAATTTAACTATGTTGGAAATTCATAGTAAAGAAGAATTTTAAAATATAGTTGAACTTTTAACAAAATAATTAGATAATGGACAAAATAGTTGAATTTTAACCAAATATAGTTCAATTCTTAAGCAAAAAATATGAATTTTCAAGAAAAGATTTAATATTTCGTATTTCAACGAGACAACATTTAAATCTTAAAACAAAAAGAAAGAAAGATGCATTTTTAATCAAGAGAGATGAATTTTCAACCAAATAGCTGAATTTTTAACAACACAATATAAGTTTTCAACCGAAAATTGAATAGTTATATTTTCAGTTAAAAGAAATAATTAAATAAACACGAATTTTGAACCAGTTGAATTCAATGAAAAACGCGAATTTTTAACAAAATAGTTAAATTTTTAATCAACTAGTTCAATTATAAAACAAAAAAGATGAATTTTCTGCCATAAAAGATGAATTCTCAATCCAAAAGGATGAATTTTTAACAAAACAGTTAAATTTTCGACTAAAAAAGATTACTCAACAAAATAGTTTAATTTTGATCTAAGAAAGATGAATTTTCAACAAGAAACTAATTTTTGCTCAAGAGAGATGAATTTTCAACCAAATATTTGAATTCACAACAAAAAAATATTAGTTCTCAACCAAAAACGCTATTGATAGATTTTTGGATAAAAAAATATTATATAAAAATAAAAAAGAATTTCCTATGAATTTAATAGAACTAAAAACACGAATTTTTAACAGAATATTTGAATCCTCAACCAAAATGTCGATTTTTCAAGAAATAAGAATAATTTTCTACTCAAAAAGACAAATTTACAATAAAATACATGAATGTTCCACAAAACAGTTAAATTTTCCATCCGACATGAGTTTTCAATAAAAAAGTAAATTTATTGATTTAACCAAATAATTGAATTTTCAACTAAAAAATATAAGTTTACGACCAAAAATGAAATAGTTACATGTTCAGTTTAGAAAATTAATTTTCAATAAAAAAAACGAATTTTCTACCAATTGAATTGAACCAAATAATTAAATTTTCTACAAATATAGTTGAAGTAATTTTTCCTTTTTTTTTTTTTTAATTTTGTACCTAACTCTACGAATTTTCAACAAAAAACTTCATCAATAATAAAAAAAATTCTATAAAAAAGTTAAATTTGTACCAAAAAGTTAATCTTTCAAATAAATAGTTAAAATGTTAACGAAATGGTTAAAGAAATTTATTTCTAATTGTTTCTAAAAATTATTGATAAAAAAAAATTTTAATTGTAAATTTTTTCCTAATATTGGGAAATAATTATGTTCTCAACATTTTTCTATCACATTATAATTTGTCGGTACCGGTAAAAAAAATGTTGGTACTGATCAACAAAAAATTACCGGTACCAACAATAAGTCCCTTAAAGAAATTAAAAATGATTTTGGTTATATTTTAAAAAAATAATTTCAAGTTTTGAATATTTCAAAATAAGTCGAAAAAGAAGCTGGAAGATTTTACGACAGTTTTTTTATTTCGAACAATTTAAATGTTTCAACAAATTTTAAACAAAATGTCGATTTTTGAAGATTTTAAAAAAAGTGTAGAAGCTTTTTAAGAATTTCAGAAGATTTCAAGAGAATAAAAAGTTTTCTTAAGATTCCTGTAAAAATTTCAAATGATTTTGTATTTAAAAAAATGAATTTGAAGAGAAAATTGACAAATGTTTCAAAACACTTCATATGATTTCCTAAATTTTCGAAAAAGAATATAGAAGATTTTCGAACAAAAATTTTTAATTTAGCCAAAATACATCATTTAAAGAAGGACGAGTAAGTTGAAGACATATTCGGAAGTTATGAAAAAATTAATAAATAATTTAAAACTTATAAAGATTATAAAAAAGTTAGAAAGAAATGAACAAACCTTTTAGAAGATTTTTGAAAACTTCGAAAGGTTTTGAGAGATGATAATTTTTTTTTTATTTCCAATAGATTTTAAAAATTACGAAAAAGAGCCTGAAAGATTTTGAGGCAATGTTTTTGAATTAGAAAGATTTTTCAAACGGGTAGGAATAATTTGAGTCATTTTAAAAGATGTTTAGAAATTTTGAACAGATACAAATATTTAAAAATTGAAAGATTTCAGAAAATTTATGAAATATTATAAAATTTCTTTCAAACTTCTTCAAATCCTAAATATATTTTAAACTGACTCTATTTTTTCCAACATTTTTAAAAATGCTATAAAATAAAAAACACTTTTTTTTTAAATGTCTTGATACTTTTTCGACAAATCTGAAATTTTCAAAAGTCTTTTCGAATTTTCTCAAGAAACCTAGGACATTTTTTTTTAAATAACCTCAAAAACAAACAAAAAAATTCAATAAATAATGAAAAATCTTTTTTAGTAGAAAATGCATCTATTAGGTTGAAAATGCAATCATCTGGTTAAAAGTTGAACTATTTTGTTAAAACTGCATTTTTTAAGTTGAAGATTCATCTTAAAAAATTAAGCTATTTTGTAGAAAATTTGTCTCTTTTGGTGAAATTCAAATCTTTTTTTTTTTTTTGAAATATCAATTACGCTTTAAATTAAAATTAACACTTTTGTTAAAAATTTGATTTAACATATCCGAAATCTTCAAAAATCTTTTTTAATTTTCTCAAGAATCTTAGAAAAATTAAAATTACACAACCTCAAAACTAATTATAAACAAATAAATTTAAAAAATAAATAGTTATTAAAAATTTTTATTTTGTATACAAATTTTTGTTTTCTCTCAAATCGAAAAACTCTACGCGTTTAAAAAAAGAAAAAATTTTGAAACATAAATATTCGTAATTGAGTTTCGTAAAAAATAGATGAAAACTCGTTTAAAAATACTTTTCTTGTGATAAAGAGTTACTAAAAGTGATTTCAAAATTTTCAGAGATTTTATCCTATTTCCTTAAATAACAAATGGAAGTCGTGTTCCCGCGCCACTTCTCGTACATCCTCTCGTCATTTGGGATAATCCTCTCCCTAGCACATGCACGTGAATTTTATTACTAGCAGACGACACTGTCTCATTACTCTACAACTAGTTAACTTCATTTTTTAAATTAAATTTTTAGGACCAAAAATTATGGCCCATGATTTGATCAATTTTTTCAGATTTTTCACTCCGCTATATAAAAATAAGGAAAATAAATTATAATTTATTGTTTATAATCGAAATCTGAGCAATCAAAACAAAATTTCTTGAATCAAAGCAACTGTTTTTTTAACATAATCTTTTATTTGAAGTAATTTTTTTCTGAAAAAACGATCTTCTCATTTCGCTCCAGTGGGATTCGAACCACAGAACTTCTGATGTCCGGTCAGGTGCTTTTCTCATTAAGCTACTAGAGAGATCGAGAGAAGAAACTTTATGTCATAAAATATACGCATTATTATGCTAGATGGTACAAAAAAATTTTTTTTAAAGGAATCTGTATTATCATTAGAGAATAACAGAAAGTTTTTAACGACTTTTTCTTTTTCTGTTATTCTCTAATGATAGTACAGACTCCTTTAAAAAAATTTATTTGTATCATCTAGCATAATAATACGTATATTTTCTGAAATAAAGTCTCTTTTCTCGATCTCTCTAGTAGCTTAATGGGAAAAGCACCTGACCGGAAATCAGAAGTTCTGTGGTTCGAATCCCAGCGGAGTGAAAGGAGAAGATCTTTTTTTTCAGAAAAAAATGAATTAAAATGATTTTTATCAAAGATATTATTAGTCCATAAGACCATAACTCTGTTTAGTCTGAAATGGACGTTAAAAATTTTCTGTTCTTCTCTAATGATAATAAAGATTCCTTTAAAAAAAATTATTTTATTTAACCAACAATAACTTCAAAAGGAAGAAAATCATTTTAAATTAAAAAAAAAACTTGTTTAGGAACAACAGTGGCGATTTGACCTGGAAACCCCTGAAAATTACCTGGAATTTAAATTCAAAATTCTTTTCAGTTTCCAAAATAAGTAATTTTATTTCACGATAGAATTAATTTCTAAATGTTTATAAACATAATTGATAAAAAGGAAATATTAATTGGCTTAGTTTCTAATTTGAAAGTTTATTTTTTAATTTTTGAGAATATTCGAAAATAATGAAAATCTTGAGAATATTTCAAAAAATGTAAAACAAAATATAGAGTTTTGAACATTTCTTGAAAAGAAGCTTTTTAAGAATTTTGAAAGATTTCAAGAAAATAAAAAAAAAATAAAATCCCTGAGATTCCTGGTGAAATTTCAAATAATTTTTTAATTTTAAATATAAATTTTAAGAGAAAATTGGAAACGATTTCCTCAAATTCCGAAAAAGAATGTAGAAGATTTTAAAGGAAAATTTTTCAATTTTGCAAGATTATAAAATTTTAGAAAAAATTCGAGTGAATTTTAAGAGATATTTAGAAGTTTTAAAAAGAATAAAACACAATTTAAAAAATGTAAAGATTTAAAAAAGGTTTTTAAAAAAATGTAGACTTTTGAAAATTTTCAAAAAAAGCTTTTAAAGAATTTTGAAACATTTCAAGAGAGTAAAAAATTTTTTTCTTGAAAATTCCTGAGAAAATTTCATGATTTTTTATTTTGAAAAATGAATTTTAAGAGAAACCTGAAAAATATGTCCTAAAATTTCAAATGATTTCCAAAATTGTAAAAAAAAAGAATCTGGAAGATTTGAAGGTACTGTTGCAGAACTTTGCAGAATCTTTTTAAGAATTGTAGGAAACAGTCTAGTAATTTTAAGAGATATTTAGAGGTTTTGAAAAGATTCAAAAATGTTTTAAATATTTCAAAAATTTGCTGAATTGAATTTGTTGAAAAAATGTTTCTTTTCAAATTCAGAAAAAATTGAAAATCAAAATTTCCTCCCCTCCTACAAAATAAATTTTTTTTTTAGTTGTCCTCTTCCAATTCAGAAAAAAATCGAAAATAAAAAATTCTTTCCGTAAGCACAATAAAAATCTTGAAAAGAAAAAGTGGCCTTTTTCAATTAAAAAAAATTATTTTAATTTTGGTAGTTTCGAATGAATAATTTTTAATTTTTATTCAACTTTACAATAAAAATTGTAAAGTTAAAAGTTTAAATTTTAACCCTGAAATTGTTACCGTTCAAGGTTTTCTGTTTCAAACAATTCAGTTTCAAATTGATTAGTTTTGAATATTTGATTTAGAATTGCTCATTTTGAAAATTTTTCAATTAAAAAATTTCAAACTGAATGGGTTAAAAATTGAATATTTTAGTCTGAAACAATATTCGAATAGGATTTTAAATTGAATAAAAGCTTTTAATTATTAATTATTTATTTTCAGTTATTTTCACATTGAAAATAGTTTATAAAGTTTCAATCAGACTTTCGTATTGAAAAAGTTGAATTTTCAACCTTAAAATCTGTAAATTGTTTAATTTTTAACAGATTTAGAATCGTATTGTAAAATAATTTATTTATATACACAGCTGATCAACTTAAAATGTTTTTAGTAAAAAATTTCAATTTTCAAACTTTTTTAATTTTGTATGCTTAAAGTCTTCAAAACTGAATTTTTAAATACTTTCAATAAAAAATTTACGTTTGAAAATGAATACGTAAAATGAAAAAATTTTGAAGTAAAATATTTTAGAATAATTTTAATTGAATTATATCATGTTGAAAATTTAGAATTTTACATTACCATAATTATTATTATACTCTAATTACTTTAAATAATGAATAATTAATAAATATTTTTTTTTCATCTTAATTTTAAAGTGAAATGTTATCAATTTTTGTCTTCATTTTGAAAGGATTCAAGAGTATAAAAAATATCTTTTTATATTTCTGAGACAATTTCAACATTTTTAATTTAAAAAAATGAGTTTTTAAGAGAAACTTGACAAAGATTTAATAAAATTTCAAATGATTTCCAAAATTGTAAAAGAAAAGAAACTGGAAGCCGTTAAAGCAATTTAAAAGAATTTTTAAAAAAATTTAGAAAAAAAATCAAACAATTTTTTTTTTAAATTGAGTAATTAAAAAGCTTTGAAGAGATTAAAAATATTTGAAAATATGAAAAGATGTCAAAAAATTTATGAAATATTTTGTAAATTTTTCATAACTTCTAAAGCTTCTAAATATATTTTGAACTGACTCGAATGTTTCCTAATAATTTGTACAATTTGTAAAATGAAAAAATTTTCTTCATAATTTGCTAAATTCATTTTTGACAGATCTGAATTCTTGAAAAATCTTTCTGAATTTTCTCAAGAATTTCAGGAAAATTATTTTTTTTTTAACTTTAAAAACGAACAGATAATACTTATTTGCTTATTCTCAGATCTCAGAATCTGTTTTTAGCTTGAATTAAAGTGCTCAAAAACTTTTGATCAAATAAATTTGAATAAATTAAAACAAATTTTTATTTTGTATTAAGAATTATTATTCTCCCAACAACAAAATTATGATAGTATTAGATTAATATAATAAAAAAAACAATAAATTATATTAACTTGACCTGAAAAATTAACCAAGACCTGGAAAAACCTGGAAATGACCTAGATTTTTTTTTAATTGCAAAAAAATCCTTTAAATGACTTGGAATTTAATTTTAAATCCATTTTTCATTTTTGTTTGAAAATGTAACTGTTTGGTTAAAAATTTATTCGTTACTTCAATAAACCTTCAACTAATGTGGTTGAAATATTTTTCTAACTTGACCTGGAAAATTAGCAATAATTAAATGAATAAAAAAAAACCTGGGAACAAAAGACCATTTCTTTTGAACCTAAGACATTTTTTTTAATCGAAAGAAATTTTTCTGAGTCAAATAATCTTTTTCTGCGTGAAGACTTTTCTTTTTTTTTTAAACTTAAATTGATTTCGGCTTTTTATGACTGTTTCTACACTTGAAAGTTAATACAACACCATAAAAAAATCTTTCGATTAACTTAATTTTATGAGAAGATAAATGAGGCGGAGATTTAGAAACGATTAATTTTTATGTCAGTTACATGTAGTTAATGTACCAGAAAAAAAAGTATTGCAAGTATTGATTGCCGTTGCATTCACATACAATGAAATCATATATCCCAGGCGGAAATATTATATATAGTTTATATATGGTAGAAAAAATTATGTATAATTTTAATTGATTTCAGGCAAAAAATGTATAAAATAAATAAAAATTGTATATTTTATTAGCAAATTTTTCAATATTAAGATTTTTTTTTTTTAATTTTGGAAACAATAATAATTTCAAAAGGCGCTTAAATTTTTCGAACAATATATTGACAGATTTTTAATTTCAAACTTTGCAAATCAAACAATTTTAGAATAGGTGAAATTTAAAAAAAGGACAATATTTTGATGGAATAATAAACTGAACTGGTATCATTCCTAAAGAAAATCGTTTAAAATTAAATAATTTGAACAAAAAAATTTAATCGCAATCACTCAAATTCGAATAAATTCAGATTAGAATTTTAAAAATTGTATCATTAAAAAGTCCAAGAAATTGATATTGTATTTTTTATAATTAAAAGAATTTAAAATTTAAAACTTTTTAATTTGAATAATTTGTAATTCGAAGCGATTTAAATTTGACAATTTGAAAACTTTTATACATTTTTTTAATAAAAAGGTTTTGTAATTCTAGATTTTTAAGTTATTATTACATAAAATAATTATAATTTAAGATAAAATTGATCAGATAAATTTTTCTAAGATCAAAAACTAAATTTATCTTAATTTTCATATTTCAAAATGGGAAGAGTTTTAATAATAAACCTTAAAAATTGAATTATTCCATTTAGAAAATGTTAAAAATGAATTAATTTTGAATGGCAACTATTAAAAATGACAATATTCCTACTATTGAACGTTGAAAATTGACAGAATCCGAATTTCAATTTCAATTTCTACTGAAAAAACATTAAGCCACCAATAATTATAAATTAAAAAATTTTCATACTGAAACCCTTTAAGGTTTCAACTATTTGAACTTTATTTAAATCGTTTAAAAATTACTGAATTTCAAATTATTCATTATTCTTTTCAAAATTTAACCATTTCCCTTTTAATTGAAAAATTGAAACATATAACAGGGGAAAATTCAAAATTCCGGCGCTTAACATAAAAATTCAGAACTCTAAAATTTTAATCATTTAAAACTTTTAAAATAATTTAATTGCTGAGGTATAAATTTCAAATATTCCTTTTCTTATCTATTTTAATTTTAAATAACAGAAGTTTCAACTTTCTCATTTCCAACCTCTTAATTTTTAACAGTTTATTTAGAATTATATTATTATTCAGTCTAAAAATTGGACAATTTTAAGATATATCGAAAATAAAAATTTTTTCTTTCATTAAACAAAAAAAAAATAATCCTTAATTTAAAAAATTTTCAAAGCTATTATTATACATTGAAATTATAGAAATTTCAAAGACAATACACATGATTAATAAGTATCATATCATGTAGTATAAAGTGACCTTCAAAGCAATTGGATAAATTTTTTTATCCAAAAGGAAGAATTTTCAACAAAATAGTTGAATTTTCAACCAAAAATTATGGCTCTAACAAAATAGTAGAATTTTTAACAAAATAATAAAAATCTTAACACAATAGATTATTTTTGTCCAAATAGCTGATTTTTTAACCCACAAAGATGAATTTTCAACCAAGATTTAAATTTCAACCAAAAGTGAACATTAAATTTGTAGCATTGACATATCTAAATATTGTAAAATGTGAAAATAGTACATTTCAATTGAATTTTATTTTTATTGACATTTATAATGATTAATGAAAATTGAAAATAACGCTTAATTGAACTAAATTATAAAACTTTATATATTTCTTTTTAAAGCCAGAAAATAATTTATTTTGTTTCGTTATAAATATTTTGAAATAATTTTATCTTAAAATTAATTTTTCAAAATAAAAAATCATATCAATTTTCTCAGGAATCTCTAAAGAAAAACTTTTTTCTCTTAAAAAAAACTTAAAACTCTTAAAAAGTTCCTTTTTTTCGAAACTTCAAAAATCCACATTTTATTTTTACATTTCTGAAAATCGTTTCTAGTTTTAAATTATTCTTGAAATTTTTCCAAAATTTTTTAATATCTTTTAAACTGGTTCGAATTTTTCATTTAATAAAAAAAATTGCTTTAAGATCTTCCAAATTCTTTTTCGGAAATTTTGGAAATCTTTTGAAATGTTCTGAAATCTTGTTCAATTTTACCTTAACATTAATTTATTAAAATAAAAAATCATTTAAATTTTGCCAGGAATCTTGAAATAACTTGTTTATTCTCTTGAAACCTTTCAAAATTCTTAAAACTCTACTTTTTCGAAATTTTGATAATCTACATTTCGTTTAAAATTTTTTGAAATTGTTTCAAATTCTTTGAAATCTTTTCTTAATTATTTTCGAACATTTTCAAAACTTCCTTATATTTCTTGAATAAACTCGATTCTTTTCAATTTGGTAATCGTGCAAAAAATCTTCTACTTTCTTTTTCGAAATTTTAGGAAATCATTTAAAATCCTGAAAAATAGAAATAATTTCCCAACAATCTTTCAGATTCTTGAAAATAATTTTGGATATCTTTTGAAATATTCTATTAAAATAATGTTTAAAAATTAAAAAAAAAACATTTTAAATTTTTTATGAATCTTTAGAACATTTTTTCTTCGAAATCTTTAAAAGTCGATTTTGTTTTAAATTTTATGAAATCTTTGCAAAACTTCTTAAAATTTCCATAACCAACCCGAATTTTTCCTAAAATTTTCCAATATTGCAAAATTGAAAATTTTTGCTTTAAGAAGATTTTTTATTCTCTTGGAAACCTTCAAAAGTTTAAAAACCTTTTTTTTTTAATTTTCAAAATTCTTCGTTTTTCATAGTTTTCCTGAAATTGTTTCAAGTTTAAAATTATTTTTGAAACCTTTTAAAAAATATATTGTTTTAAATCTTTAAAAGAAAACTTTTTTATTGTCTTGAAAGCTTTCAAAACTCTTTAAAAAGCATCTTTTTTGAAGTTTTCAAAAATCTACATTTTGTTTTAAATTTCTTGAAACTATTGTGCAAATGTTCATAATTTCTAAATATAGTTTAAGATGTAATAGATTTTTCCTAACATTTTTTCAAAATTCTGCAAAATACAAAAAATTGACTTAAAATCTTCTGGATTCAATTTTGGAAATATTTTGAAATAATTTTCAATTTTATCTTTCAATTAATTTTTTCAAAACTTCTTAAGATCTTTTAAAGTAATTCTAATTTTTCATAATTTTTTTTAACTGAAAAATTAAAAAAATTGCTTTAAAATCTTCCAGATTCTTTTTCGACAATTTCGGAAATATTTTGAAATTTTTTAAAGGAAAACTTTTATTCTCTTGAAACCTTTCAAAATTACTAAAAAGAATTTTTTTTCGAAATCTTCAAAAATCTACATTTTGTTTTAAATTTCTTGAAATTGTTCCTAGGTTTAAATTATTTTTGAAATTTTTTCTAAAGTACTCACTATCTTTTAAAATTAGTAGCATTTTTCCTAAAAAAAATTTTAATTCTGCTTAATGAAAAAATTGCCTTAAAATCTTCCACATACTTTTCTGGCAATTTTGGAAATCTTTCGAAATGTTTTGAAATCTTGTTCAATTTTATCTAGAAAAGTTTTACATTTTCTTGAAAAATTTCATTCTTAAAAAGATTCTAAATTTTTTCTTGGAAATCTTTAAAACTCGATTTTTTTTTTAATTTTATGAAATTGACATTTTGTTTTAAATGTTATGAAATCTTTGCGAAGCTTCTTAATATTTCTTAAACTAAAACGAATTTTTTGTAAAATGTTGTAAAATTGCGGCATTGAAAAATTTTGCTTAACGATGTTTTGCATTATTTTTCAAAGTTTTAGAGATATTTTTTAAATATTGTCTTAAAATTAATTTACTTCATGAAACAATATTTAAATTTTGCCAGGATTTTTAAGAAAACTTTTTTATTCTCTTGAAATCTTCAAACTTCTCAAGGAAAAATGTTCGGCAAAATTCTCAAAATTATTCTCCATTGATCACAAAAAAAGACTTGATAAAATTTCAGTCTAAAAGCTTTGAAACTTAATTCTAAAGCAAAAAAAATCAAAAAGTCCATTTTTATAATATAAAAAACACAAAATTTCAAATTTTTTACACTTTCCCCATGCATTATAAATGCTATTATAAATTTTTCGTTGAGAAATCATCTTTTTTTATTTACAAATTTTATTCTTTCGTTCAAAATTGAATTATTTTGTTGAAATTTGACTAATTTTATTAAAAAGTGATACTTTTTGGTTCAAATTCAACTGATGTTTTGTTGCAAATTCGTGATTTTGGCTTGATAATTGAAAATTTTGATTGAAATTTTGTTTCTTTTTTGACTAACAAATTTTTTTTTTATTGAATATTCAACTACATATTTTCTATAGAAATCTTATATTTTTGGTAAAAATTGCAACTGCCCGGTTATAAATTACCTTTTTCGATGAA
>CAKNWT010286080.1:0-11809 GCA_932066315.1 Andricus coriarius | reverse complement strand
TTTAATTTGTTTTTCTTCCATGATACGGGGAGGATACGATGTGGATACTTTAAGGATACGCTGTAGCGTAACCGTTCCGTTCATTCGGTCCGCTAGGGACCATCCATGAGTTACATCCTTCCTTCTGGTAGCGATGAAAAGGGAGGTTGAGTGCAAGCGTTTTCCCTTGGTCCTCTTCTCTCTCTTCTTCTCTCTTTTCCTAAATCAATACAATTTATAACAGTTTCCTGTTACCTTTGGATGGAGCCGTTTCTATGATACATAGTTTTATTTGTCAATTCCCTTGAGGTTAAATGGCTCACAATTGATTATATATATATATATATATATATATATATATATATATATATATATGGTCACGACGTAGTACGTGACACATTGATCGTAAAATTTCTGAAGGTTTCATGGTAACGAAAGGTTTCCTTAAAAACAACCCTGATATAATTTGTATGAATGCTGATAAGGGCAATATTACAGTTTGTATGAAGAAATCAGATTATATTAGGGATATGGAGGATTTGCTTTCCAATCGTGATAACTTTGATTTATTGAGTGAAAATCCATTGAAACAATTAAGAAGAGACACTTTCAGGATTCTAGACAATTTGAGAAAGAAAGGACTTTTAGGAAAAGATACAAGATGGACTGATATAAATACCCAAGGCACAGTTCTTGCAAGATGTTATGATTTGAGAAAGATTCATAAAGAGGGGAATTCCAAAAAATTATTAATAAAAAAACTGTTCCTGATGACCATGTAATAATTTCTTTGGATGTTATTGCAATGTTTCCAACTTCCAAGTATACCCTTTGAATTGGTTGAACAGGCAATTTTAAATAGATGGGGCAATATAAAAACACGTACTCGATTAAGTCAAAAAGAATTTATTACAGGGATAGCTTTTATTATGAACTCAACTTATTTTAAATTCAATGGATCTTTTAATAGGCAAAAGTTTGGTACTCCCATAGGTTCAGTTATTTCTCCGATTTTAGCAGAAATAGTTATGGAAGATTTGGAGGGCTTTGCTTTCAAGAAGCTAGATTTTGTTTTGCCCTTTTACTTCTGTTATATTGATGACACCTTATTATTTGTTCCTCTAGAAAAGGTGCAGGCAGTTATTAATGCTTTTAATAGTTTTCATCCAAAACTTAAATTTACCCATGAAATAGAAAAAAATAATAAAATCAGTTTTCTGGACATAGAAGTAATCAAAGGTCAGGATGGTAATATTATTACCAATTGGTATAGGAAAAATGCATATTCAGGTAGGATTTTAAATATCTTTTCTGCTCATCCATTTCAAAACAAAATTGCAATAATCGAAAACTTGGTTGACAGAGATCTAGATTTGTCCCACATTTCATTTCACAAAGAAAATTTGAAGATTGTTAGGAATATCCTTTTTCTTAATCATTACCCACGTTTGTGAATTGAAAAACATATCACAATTAGAATTCAACAAATAAAAAACAAACAGAGTAACATTTTATCTACATATGATCAGAAGTAATTGAGAGAATATAGTTATTTTAATACTTTTGTTCTTCCTTTTTTCGGTCAAATTTCAAAAACTATTGAATTTATGTTAAAAAAATTTAATATTCATACCATTTTCCGTATACCATTTAAAATGGATTCAATAATAACTTTTTGTAAAGATCCTTCAGACAAATTTGCAAAAGGTGGTGTTGTTTACAAGATCACTTGCAAGATCTATAAGATGACTTATGTGGGACAGACTAGCAGACTTCTTCATACTAGGGTGGAGGAACAGAAAAGTGATGTTCGTTTGGGACGCTGTTATAAAAGAGTTCTTGCTACACATACGAGAGGGTTTGTTGATATTGACCATGAGTTTGACTGGGATAATGTTGAAATTTTGCATAGTGAAAGTAATGAGAGAAAGAGAGAATTCATGGAAATGCTTTATATTAAAAAAACAAAATAAGTTGTCTATTAATTTGAAGACAGGTTTGGATAAATTAAACAAAAGTTATTCTAGTATGATGAAGTACATTTAGCAATAGATTTTCATGAGTCTTGACTTTCTCTTATTTCCTGTTTGTTCATAACGGATTTGCCTTTAGACCCATACCCCATGTACGAATTTCCCATCGGCCCAAAGTCGGCCCGACTTTCTAAAACTCGGTCCAACCCTGTTAGCCGAAGATCGGCCCAACTAGTGAAATTATCACGCTGGGCCGAGGTTTTTGCCGACCATCGGCCCGATATGAGGACCCAAGATTGGTCCAGTGTGCTGAACAAGATCGGCATAGCCTTGGGCTACAATGCAGGGACAACTTTGCTTTTCAATATAATTTTAACACCCACTATTACCATTCTCTAAAGATATAACAAAACAGGTATTCAAAAAATTAATTTTAATTGAACGCGAGTTTTTTGTCTAGAAATGTTAATGGTCCTGCTTAATATGAATACATATATTACATTTTCTAACATTATATTACAGATAAAATATCTAACGCTACGAAATTTCGAACCTACATCTATACCTGAATCTATGGCCTGGCAGTCGGGAGTCTTAACCATTACTCTATACCGTCGGAATTGAAAGTCAGTGAAAAAACCATCCTCATAAGCTACAGCTCAATATAGTTGAAAAAACAATTTTTTAACTCTTTTTCTCATTAATATTTTTATTATTGTGCGACATCATGTAGATGTAAAATATAAAAGAAATAATTTTGAAATAAATTAATTAAATCCATGACAATTTTTAGGGGCAAAGTCGATCCGACTTTGGGCCGACGGTCCTGCTCTGCGTGCCGACGTAAATTCGCACATGGGACTTAGTTCTCAGGAATATAGAATTTGCCTTTAGACCCACACTTAGTTCTCAGGTATTCATATGGGTGCTGTGTGAGCACCGAAGCGTTGGTGAATATTATCCATGCTTTTTTATTGTGATTTCAAAGTAATAAAAATAAAAAAGGCTTCAATTTGAATAGGGTTTGAGGTCAACTGAATTGCGTATATGCCACTGGAATTCCAGATAGCCATGAGAAATCAGCTTTCTTAATCGGCCATGTAATTTTTTCGCGGACCCATTCAGTAGCGATTATGAATCAGCATTATCCGATAGAGAAATAGTAGTTCCAATAAGAAATAAATTATTTAAAGTGAAGAATTTATAATTTTACGTAGTTCAAATAATTGACTGCGGAATGATCAAATTAATATTCTTTTAAACAAATAATACAATGAGAAATGATAACTTAATAATTTTTTGATTGAGAAATGGTTATGCCATAGTTTAAACTGTGGCGTCATTTATTTTAATACTTAATTATTTAACTAACCAATGAAATTCTGACATAATTTATTAATTATTTTCAATAAAGAAGGTGTCGGTTTGTTTTGAAAGAAGGATATAAATTAGTATTCAAAATCAGTTTTAATGAAAGTTTAAATAGGTACAAAAAGCTTTCCAATTAATTATTTCTGGAAAGTAATTAAATTTGCAGGTAGTTTAACGCAAGACGAGTATAAATACCATGCGATGGCGACGATATGCACCAAAAGATTAAATAGATTATAATGATATACTATGTAAGTATTATGTGTCACGTACGAACTAAATCAATTTATTTTTAGAATCCTTGAATAAAATAAAACAAAAGACCCGCAAACAAAAGCCGCCTAGTATTAATACGGGGGGGGGGGGGGGGGGCGTCCCTAAAACTGAAAGAAGGGCGAGAGACTTGTTCTTCCTATATTTATTTTTGTGGGTTGGTACCCTCACTCTCAGACTGAGAGTTGTTGTCCCGAAAAGAAAATTATGAGATTTCGAAATAAGGATTTTGCAAGTACATTAAGTTTCACGTTTATTTTACATACTAAAAGGAAATATTACAAGTCCGGCAATGTATATAAAGAAGACAATAATGAGATTCAGAAAGGGCACGTTCTACAACGGGTAGAACGTGTCAGCAGGTAAAGAGAAAGAGATACAAAATGTAATTGGTAATGATACAGCTTACCACACTCCTTATGCTTAACAAAAAAAAACTACCGCTCGTCAACACACACTGAAAACGGTAAACCAAAAAGGAACGAAGGCGATTTTGGTTTAATTTTTATAGTGTTTGGTTTTGACAGGGCGGGCGCAAACCTTTTATCTCGATTTCGTGTATTTGTAATCCACTCTAGTCTTTAGGTCACTCGCAAGAGCCACACAACACGCAAGCTCCTACCACTTCTCTAAATCCACTTTTATGAAGATTAGAAAATATTTCTAATCCTCGTAAAAGAGAATTGCAGCCTTGCGACAAAATTACTCTGTCTCGTTTTGAAATTCGAGACAGGGTAAAATTTTCTGGGCCGAACTAATTTAGTTTTAACCAGGCCGGATAGGACACGAAAAGATTATCGGCACTCCCGTCACCGGTCCGGGAAAAATATAGTGCCGAATAAGACCGGGATAGGACGCGATGATTTAGCGTTCCCGTTACGGTCCTGCCTCCCGTCGTGCAGAGATTAGTTTTTCGTCCGGATTATGAACCCTATTGGTGGGCCACTCAATCGAAATTCGCGGCTTATTCCGTAACCGGCCGAGAAAAGTATAATCCCGCTAAGCCGGGGTGAAGCGTGACGACTTACGATTTCGAGAATTTTCCCTCCAAAGTTCCGGCGGAGTTTTAATCGCGACGTGCGGACGGGCGAAAACTGGAGTTGACCTGTGTCACTCAGATCACTCAGTAGACTGCGTTTTCGACTTCTGTTCGACGGGTTATAATTGATGTGATTCAGGTAGGGATTTTTGCGGAGTTGCGGAATTTGGCTTAGGAAAGTAGGGATACACCGCGAGAGCCAAAGCAGCGTTTGCAAAATTGACTAGCCAGGTAGCTTGATTTCCAAGTGTGCGAGAATTGCATTGCCAAATTCTTCCGTTTGAAATTTTGCACCTGTGAGACAGGAACCTCGTCAGCATCTCACAGAAGTGAGGTGCATTCGAGTCTTTCTTTATATTTCTGAAAGAAATTTTTATTTCAATTTGCATCGAAATTGTTGCAGGTTAGAATTTTCAACTTAAATATAAGTATGTATTAATTCCGATCCTTTTATCAAAAAGAATATATGAGCATTTTGGCGTACGAGTTTTGCTGAGCGAGCACGTGGTGTTCTTTTGGTATGTTCCTCGCGCTCGTACTGTCCGGCTACGGTGGGAAGTATGTAAAGGCGAAAGCGAGACGGACTTATGGAAGAATGGCGTGGAGAGACAGAGAGAGACAGAGAGAGAGAGGACAGCGTGTGGAGTGCGGAGGCTTGCAATCGTCGCGGCAACGTAGCTACATGCAAAGAATGCGACGGCGGTGCCTTGCGTGTGTGCGTGTGCGCCCGCTAAGCGAGTGCAACAATACCCTCGTTCCTTTCAGGTTCTGTTACATGTTTTTAATTTTAGGTCCTTTAAGCTGATGCCTTAGAATTAATTTTCCTTTCCCTTAGTTCTATTTGTTTTTATCTTTTGATCTTATATTCTAGGTACAGTATTTTATTTTCTCTTTTACCTAGGCCCAGGTGCACACTAATCATTCCGTTCATTCATACAATTCCCTTCCGCAATCCACCCTAATGTTATTGAGTGGTTTGGGGAGGAGGAAACAAAATTTAAATACCTGTGTAAAAAAAAAATAATAAAAAGCATGTTTTCATCAGAGAATAATTTTAATCCTTGATTAAAATCATTCTCTCAGGTCATTACTCTCCTCACTCGCAAGTTGGCTCGCTATCAGTCCCCGGGAGCTGCGAGTGCAGCGTAAGCATGCTGACTGTGAGCTCTCAGGTTCCGAGCGAGCAGAGAGTCCCTTGGAACTCATACAGAGTTTAGAATGAATGTGGCTTGAAATAATATTTCAAACCACGTTAATGATAAAAAAAATGAATGGAGTTTCGGTCGTAACAAACCACACCGGAATTTGATTATTTCATCCGCGAAATTTAGGGTAACTTGCGAGTAAGGGGAGCCCGATTCCTTCCTTTACATTTCTAAGCTATGTTCATAAAAACGGAAATGACTCATTTTATCCAATCATACCCATACGCATACAGACAGTGTACATAGCTTAACTTCAGAATGCTTGTAGCGTTTGCGTAGGGAGTTGGATCTCTGGCCTTGAAGTAGTTGAGCTAGTGTGCACCGAGGACTGCGTCGCAACCCTTGTTGACACCGAAGGCGTTTCCTTACAGGCACAACTGCTTGTGCTTGTTGAAGATTCTTGGTTGGTCAGAGGTAGGTCGATCTCAATACGGGCTTCTTTAGCGTTTTCCGAGGGCCTCTTCGCTTCAGAATTGATATGGTTGTAGTTGGAGTCCTTAGGGCCCTTCTCATGACATGCTCTGGTAATGCCAATTTTGACAAGAGGGTAGCAGCAGTAGCACCAGAGACCTATGGCGAGTAGGGCAAGTCCTACGTAACAACCTTGAATCAGCGTTAAGTGTTGGGCCTTAATTCGGTGTTGTGGATTCATGTCATTAATTTGTTTTTCTAAATCATCCAGAGACATCTCGTTGGCAAGAAAGGCTTCATCATTCACGGAATCGTCTACCGTGTTCCGTTTCTTCTTTTCATCTTTCGTGGTGAAGTTTCCATGTTCCCTTAATATTGGCGATAGTTCAGTCAGATTGAGGTGAAGGAGCGGCTCATAGATGACCTCCGTTGTACCGGTTTTGCTGGCTATTCCGAAAAATGTTCGATCATGTGCCTTCAGATAGCAACCAGGTGCGATCTGTATTAGCCCAATTCCTTTCAAGCTGACTAGAGACTTGGTTTGATTGGGGCGCCGCAACTCGGTGGACAAGGGCTCAGCTAGGGAGTAGAGCCAGCCACCCAGAGAGTCAATAGGGACCCATTCTGATTCCTTATTGTAGGATACTCGGATGTCGCACTTTCGGAGAGCTTTCGTGGAAGGGTTCAATAGCAGCTCGCTTTCACATGTTTGATGGGTAGCAATTTCGTTAACGGGTGAGTTGTCGTTGCAGACCCTATATTAGGGGGTTTTCTTGCAGGATTCTATGCGTTGATTATCCAGCAGGATGTAGGTCCGTTGGAATTCTTCAATGGCAATGTGGGTAAACTTTGGTAAGACGTATGAATTTCCAGAACCATTTCCTAATACCGACTGGAATACAGGTATTGGATGTAATTGGTATGCTAGGAAGTAAGATATTCCACTAGAGGAATGTCCACTAGTATGCTTAGAATTTCCTTCTTATACATGGTTGTGATGGTAACTATGTTAGCTAGTTCCTCGAGGTCCACCAGAGGTCCTGGGGTAGGACATTCAAGCCTGGGATAATGATCCTGGATATCTCGGTAGACTGGCTCCAGTTGTTCGGACCTCAGGAGGGAGAGATGCATCTTCCTTTGGCGAGATGTGTGAATGACTTCCAGGATGCGATGGGCGGTATGGACGTAATCGTCAAGGCTAGAGTCTACCGTCTTAAGCACGCGTGTAAGTGCTTGGGCATATTCGAGCTCCGCGATTTCCCGCGTAAGATTTTCCAACCTAAGGTTGTCCTGGGTCAGTTGTTTTTCATGTAGGATTAGCCTCTCCTTATTGGTTCTCGAAACCTCATGAATTCCTTCTAACTGAGCCCTAACTATGTGAGTCAGTTTTCCCACCAGGTGAGACAAATTGGTTTGAGCCTGGTTCAATTCGGCGATTCCCGCATCGAGGGTTTCTCCGTCACTGTAGGTCATCAGGCCCGCTATGGGTCCAATGAGGCCTCCTAGGATTCCCAGAAGTGGTTGTGCTCGTCGGCTTCTCATTCCCATCGGTAGGCTCAAAAGGGTTACCTTATTGGTGTGCTCCCTCATCTCTGCGACATGCCTAGATACTTCCTTCTTCAGGCCTTCGGCTATCAGGAACTTAGCATCGAGACTGTAGTCGGTGATCGTCTGTAGGCAAAATATTTCGAATCCAGGTAGACATAGATCGGACAAATGTTGGAATCGCTGTTGGTAAGAATCTAGGGGTCCTTGGATCTTCTGCAAGTCCAGGAACACAGTGACCCTCCACGTTCCAGCGACTCGTCTTATTGGTTCCAGATGCTCGTAGTAGACTCCTGTACTCGACCTTAATGGAGTGCTCCTATAAGTAGTGGGGCTGGAACCTTCCAAGGCGATAAGGATAACCAGGAGAATTATTGACCATAGGCTCATCATCTTTCACCTAAAAGAAACACGAATTAAATTTTCTTTTCGGCAAAGGAAGGAAGTCCAAGACAGGATAGGACCCCGATTACTAGAGAAATTGTAAGATGCGGCCAAATGCCGTAATGATTTTTGTCCTTGATAGTTGGTCATAGGAGAGAATAAGAAAACTCTTTTTTTTTTAAAGGGCATATTCTGTCTTTAGATTCTTCCTTAGGGTTCGTTCGAGTTTAGCAGCGAACGATCCTAACTTTATCTTTGTGTTTTGCGAATCGGTCGCCGGTTTCGGTTTCGAGGATCACGTTGTTATTTTCGGTGAATCCGACTATCGTGTAAGGACCAGTGGCCCTACTATCGAATTTACCGTCCCTTAATTCCTTAAAGACGTAGGCTTGGTCCCCTATTTTCCCGTTCAAGGGCCGAGCCCTTGAACGTTCACCCTGTTCGTTCACCCTGTTGAAGCGCTTATCCCTGACGCTGTCGCGGGCGATTCCCTTGAGCTTACTGAGGACGATCTTAATGAACCCAGGTTCATTTGCCTCGGTGATATAAACTGCGCCATTCGCGATGTCTTGCAGAAATTCCTTAAGCTTAGGAGTCATCCCGTCGAACTGCGGAATGTGATAGGTGCTCTGTTGCAATGTCATGCATTCTAGCACGGAGGCCATGGCTGCAGCTGTATCTAGATTTGCAGCAGGGCTGGGAATCGTAATGTTGGAATTAACTCCCAGGATATTGGTATTCCTGGAGAAATCTCCGTTATCGGTATTGTCGGTAGTAGCCATTTTGTATAGTGAGGGTTTCCGGCAGGGTTTATTCAATGGGTGCGAATTTTTTTTTCAAAATCTCCACTAATCAATCAACGTGAATAATCTGCTAACAAATTGGACGGAACTTAGTCCTATTGACGCTGGCAACTGTAGATCGAAGGAAGAGTCTGTTCCAGCGACATAAGGGGAGGGGTTTGGTCCAATTTGAGAATTATCTCGATTTTCCACCTTCGTGGATTTAATACATAGGAAATCCATGCAATGCGGACAGATGCTCGATCACTCGTACTCCCGCGATTCCTACTATCTGGTTTAGCCCGATCGATTCTGGTTTAGAAATTACATAACAATAGAAATTTTCTTCCCTAATTTCTAACCCTAGCTCTTCCACCACTCGTAGTGTCCTATTTCCTACTGTTACTTCGTATTCAGGAATGGATATATAGGGGGTGTTGAGGCTTCCTTGGTCTATGAAGTTGTTGCTCGCATTCCAGTTGAAGACTAACTCAGCGAATCCACCCTGAAACTCCTCGCCGTATATTTCAACTGAAGTGGGCAGTTGCCCTGCGGTAGGGGGCACGAATTTGGTCACGAAAGGGCGGCATTTATTCACTCGTTTACCGTCTTCGCGAAGGAGAAAAAAAAGAAAAAGGTGATGTAAGTTCACCACACTGGATTTTTTTTTTTTACTATTATTACCATCAAAGTCGGTCGGCTAGATTTACCTGTAATTAGGACAACCATTGGCTAGCGACCCAGTTGTTAGCTATCCAAGGAGAGGACTATAATAGGCCACACTGGAATATTATTTTATTTTTACTCCCTAGGCCTGCGTGGTATCCCTAATCCAGGATTTCGATCTCCGGTTCCATGATGACCGTATCATCATCAGAGATGTCGCCGTTAATGGGTTCTGCGGGGGGAGCGACTTCGCGTTCTGGGTACTCGACTGCGTGATTCCGATGGTTCTCTTCTAAGAAGGCACGTCTCCTTTGTTGCAGGGCTTCTTCCAGCTCTAGATCGATAGTCACGATTGGCCCAGTTTGGTTCGCATTTGCAACTGCAGGTACCAGATTTATGGGTCGGACCGTCGGCCGAACTGCGCACACGGGGACTACCTTTTCAACGGGATGAACTAGACCAATATATATGGCTGCTCTAAGAGTTTCAGCGGTCGACTTGTGCATTCCACCGGATCTCCTCCCTCTTTTACGAGGTCGTGGTGAGGGGTCTGTATCTTCCGAAGGATTCATTGGGTAAAAGAAAATCGTAAAACTTTCATAATAATAAAAGGCATGGAATTTGCATCAGTCAACTGGAGATTCCTGATTCTGGACCACGAGGTCAGAAACTTCGGACGCTACGACGGCCGAGGAGGTGCTCGAGGCCAGAGTGGGCGAATGGTGGGAAAGTCTGAACCGAAATTGAGTAGTTTTAGTCCAGATCCCCTTGCGGTGATTATCCGTGAAGGGAATAGTGGTGCGCCTGAATCTCGACGTGGCAACAGAGCCTGTGGCTACACGTACGCTCACAGAGCTGGAGGCTTACCGAGGAAGAATTGAAAGCTAGTTCCAATTCGGACCTTGAGGTACCACTCTTCCCTACGGATTAAAATCCGGGCCAAAACTAAACATTCTCAATTTGGCCTTTCTTTGTTTCCTGCTCGTGAAAGAAATAGTGGTGCGGCTGAATCTCGACGTGGCAACAGAGCCTATGGCTACACGTACGCTCAGAGAGCTGGAGGCTTCCCGAGCCGGAATCGGAAAATAATTTCCAATTCAGACTTTACGGTACCACTCTTTCTAACGAACAGATAATCCGCAGTCAAATGACATGCAACTTCTATTTCTCCTGCTAGATTATAAAATTCTGATCATAATAAACAAAACAGGCAATTGAGAGACAAACGCAATATGAGTGGAAGGCACGTTGCGTTCCGCTGAATTCTTAGTGGCTTCCCGATTGGGCTTGTTTTGAAAGCTTAATCCTGGCCTCTGCCTGGTTGAGCATTTTTTCAAGGAAGGACGAAAATTCGTCGTGATCGTTAAACTTCTGGGTTTCGATATCCTGGAGCTCGACGATTTCCTTCGAGACCTTAGGGGTCACGAAAACGATTGGCACGCTTTCGGGTTCTTGGACCTCAGCTTTTATTACACGCGAATAATTCTGGAACCAAAATCCGGTGTACGGCCAAATCAAAAATACCTGGCAAGCTAATGCCGGGTCCCCGGCAAGTTAATGCCCATGGGTTTTTGGTTTGATTTGGTGGCCCTCTAGCCAGTTAAGGCGTGAGTGCAAGGTTCAAGCTTTGTTCCCGTGTGAAACTTGAAAAATCCCACTCCCAATCAAGGAGACAATCGAAAAGAACCTTTGAAACAAGTTCCAGTATTTTCGCAAAAAGCGGAAAAACTGCCAAGTTAAAAATACCTGAGCAAGTTAATGCTGGGTCCCCGGCAAGTTAATCCCCATGGGTTTTTTGACTTAACTTGGAAGTACTTTTTTTTCTAAAGTTCATCCGACTGCCGATATGGTGGCATCAATACCGTGATTAAAATTGGTGATAGTCCGCACGAGAATAATTCTGGAACCAAAATCCGATATACGGCCAAATCAAAAATACCTGGCAAGTTAATGCCGGGTCCCCGGCAAGTTAATGCCCATCGGTTTTTGGTTTGATTTGGTAGCACTCTAGCCAATTAAGGCGTAAGTACAAAGTTCAAGCCTTATTCCTGTGTGTAAACTTCAGAAACGCCATTTCCAATTAAATAAATAATGAAAAAGAACGTTTAAAGTATGTTCCAGTAGTTTCGCAAAAAAGCGGAAAAACTGCCAAGTTAAAAATACCTGAGGAAGTTAATGCTG
>CAKNWT010286079.1:0-12100 GCA_932066315.1 Andricus coriarius | reverse complement strand
ATTTGGTATAATTCATAGTATTTTATTAAATATAAATATTTAATAAAATACTATGAATCATTTTACCCCCTCCCCATCAAAAAAAAATCACATAGACCTTATTCGAGTGTTAGAAATTGTGAACCGTTGCACTTTCCGCAAACTTCTGCAAATCAAGTTTTTCAACAGCTTTTTTAGAAAATCTAACCAAATTTAAAACACTGAAAATTTGATACAAACGCTCTATCATATACCATTTCCAAACTTAAATTGTTAACCAATATAAATGATTTTACAGCCAAAAACATAATACTAGAGTTTTAAGCTAGAAAAAATTAACTTTCGACCAAAATACTCGAATGCTCAAGGTTCAGCCAGCATGAAACTGACAGGATGTTCTGCTTATATTAACAGATATTTTGTTTAGTTCCATTTATATTTAGTTATTTTTTAAACTAGGGAAATTTCATTTTCAGAATATATAAGGCATTTTTTGTTCAACTTTTAAAGATTCAAAAACTGTAATGAATTAGTCAAAAAGCCTGTATATACATACATCATAATTAAAAAATAATCTCCTTAAGGCTGAAGTTCTGATAGTTTTATTAATTTAGTTAATGATTGAGTATTAACCTGATGAAATATTTTGTTTTAAAAATTTCACAGATGGGATAGTAAGCGTATTGAAAAGATTTTTTCTTTCACGTCAATAATTCAGGATAAAATAGATAAATTGTGAGAGTTATTTTAGCATTTCCATTTAGAGGCAAAACATTGTAAATACGTGATTTAAGTGAAGATGACTTATCTTATTTACAAGTTTCGCAATATTCCCTCCATTGACACATTCGAACTGTTCTATTTCCCAAGCTTAATATTCCTGCCATATTGTTGTAATTAAGAAAAACACATTCAGAGAAAAATTTGTCTCTGAACAAAAGCATCGTCCACTTGCCTGTTTTGATTTGAACGACGTGAATATATTTTTCACACAAACATAATTCATTGACTGTAAGATCAGGTGAAGCTAGTAACATAAGGAAAAATTTTGATGCAAAAGGATTTCTGTTGGGATAAATGAAAATCCTCTCTAACCTACCTCAAATTTAAGAGGATATTCCATTTACGTCAAAAAAACATCCTTTTGCCACAAAAGGACATTCCTCTGAGTGTATATAGCCCGAAATAATTATTATATTTTTCAGTAAGACATTAGTAGGATTTGATAAGTTTTTCACACTTTCAGGAACACTTTTATAGATTTTTCAATAAGCTGAACGCAACATTTAAAAATTACAGTTTTGATTGAAACCCCAGCAAATTTACTCCCATAAAAATTTGTCAACGTTGGGAAGTATCATTTTCCATAGATTTTTGTTTCCTGAATAAAAATTTCAAGAAATTCTTTTATTATATGAGGTTTTTGAAATAATTGAGATGAAAACGATCATACCCGATATATGCGAGTATAACGTGATAGAATGATTTTGCTTTCGCATCTGTTGCAGCGAACAAAAATCCATGAAAAATGATAGCTTTTATCAATGTATAATTACTTATAAGACCTGTATATTACCGAATTTTCCGTCTGTGGCTAATTTTTTAGACAATTTCGGTACCAAACAGTTTTCGTGTCTAATCTTACTCAAATTGCAAAATAAAATTAAAGCTCGTAGAAATAATAATATCGATACAAAATAATATTCCTGAATGTTAATATTACGTTCATAATATTACACTTACGGATTAAAACAATGAAACCCATGGAGGTAAGAAACAGAATGATGATCTCCATTGATAAAGGTTAGATTCAGCGATGAAGAATTCAGAAGTAATTCTGGAAGGTTTTTCTTATCGGTAACTGTGAAATGTTTGAAAGATATTCATTTATAAACCAACGATGAGACACCCTACAATTTTTCATATCAGCAAGATTTATCACTCATTGAACCTTCAGATGTTTCCGTGTCTAGATACTCCGACATTCAGCGAGCGAAGAACCAAGGCCATGAGTCTCGTGATAGATCAACAGGGTTTGAGCCCCCTCCACCACCTTCAAATTCTTGAAACATGTGCATATTTTTCCCTGTGTGCAGCTGAAAATTAACTCCCCTCCCCCCGAAATTTTTTCCGCATTAGGCCCCTCTCTTCGTGGACGGTCACAAATGTATTCAGTGAGTCTAGCTAAATTGGAAAGAGCGTATAGGCTCCAAAGCGGAATTTCGACATTTTGTTTATACCATGCTCTTGGACTATTGTTGGTCTCTGCAAAACTGCAAAAATTAATTTCTGAAAAACGACATCCATCATTAAAAAGCTACGATAAGAAACACACAAAATAATTTTACAAAATCAATCCTAATACTGAAGAAAATATTCCCCAAGAAAGAACTTTGGGAATAAGCATAAGAAAACATATATCATAGGTCTGAGCTAGTTTTTAGCTTACTATAAATAATAATATTCATTGTCTGAAAACAACCCATAACACTAGCACCTATCCCTAGTTCATAATGTAGGTATTGAATCAAACCAAAGAAAAGCGATTTGGTACATGTAAGAAAGCTCCTTGCTGGACTGTCAGCTATAACTAATTCCAGTATCACTTTAATTTGACGCCCATTCCAAGCGAAACCTTCTTCGTGTAATGCTGTATATTCTTCAACAAAATCTTTAAAGAATTCATGAACTAACTTAGGCTTTTTCGAACCATGGTATGCGCCAATTATAAAAACAGCTGATGTTTGTGGCTTTATTGTCCTACCCAATATTAACCACAACTGGCTTTTAGAGCTTTTGGATGAAGGTAATCCATCTATATGGATTTTTATCATTATTCTAGTGGACACATCGTTCTCTTTGAAGAATTTAAATTCACGAGTGAGTGCTCTTTTTAAACCAAAGTATAGATAATTTCCCAAACCACAAGCAGTTACACTAGAAGTTCTTCTCGGCGTGCCCAATAAAGTTCTGGCATCTTTCGGAAGTTCAGGATGACCATCTTCTCGAAGTATTCTCAGTAATACATTGACTTCAGCTCAAGTCTTTCTATATTCGATACACATCATTGTAATCTTTTCCCAAAACGTTAACTCTGGCACTGCTCTCTTATCATCATCGCCATCATATCTGTTGAGTATTTCTTCAAAATCCAGAATTCCCAAATTTTCACTGTTTATGGTTTCCTCTTCCTTGACAGTTGAAAATGAATGTGCCATTTCATGTATATTTTCTCTCTGATTGCCTTTTCCATCGTGGAATCTATGGGACCATAATTATTGCCTTCACGATTTTCGCCATTTTTATGAATAGATCGCTAGACTCTAAACTGTATCCACGACACCAAAGTAATAATGAAACAAAATCATCCCTGGCACATCCAGCCAAACTCATGTAGGATGCCTTTAACTAAAACAGCCAAGAATGGTTCAAAATAAAAATAATTCCCTCAGTCACCTTCCCAAGACTCTCTTTTATATCCTCATCTCCACAGGCATGGTCAGAAACTCCAAAAAACAACCTCTGGTAAACTTAATGAACCCTGTCTCATATGCCTTTAAAAAAGCAGCCGGAAAATTTAAAATAAAAACAATCAATTCATATATCTTGCTACCTTCATCTAAAAAAAACCAAAAAAATTTCAATTTCTTAATTGTCAACCCAGATAGCTTCCCATGACTCTGGCTTATCAAATTTTCATCAGAAGAGTTAAATTTTCATCCGAAAAGATAAGCTTTTAACACAAAATAGAGTAGTTGAATTTTCATTAAAAACAATTAATTTATAAACAAAGAAAAAAAATTTTCAGCTAAAGGTAACTATCAAGAATAATCAAGTATTTCAAAGGATTTGAAATATTTTGGGGTAATTTTTAAACATCCAAGAAAGTTTCAAAAGCAATAAAAAGCTTCAGGAAATTCTAAAATATTTCAAAGGCCTTCAAATGAATTTTCAAGTGATTTAAAGGAATTTTGAAAATAGATTTCCATAATTTGAAGTGATCCCAAAAGAATTTTAAACACATCAAAGATAAAGATTTGTTTAGCTTTTTATTTTTTTATCGTTCATTTTCAAATTAAAATACGAAAAAAAATAAATTTATGTTAGAATTTGACTTGAATTGTACTATTTTGAACGATTTTGATTTGTAAAGATATAATTTTATGAAGTTTGATTTTGGTTCAATCAAAAAAATACATGAGACAAAAGCGGATGGTTTATTTAAAAAAAAATATTTATCTAAGTGTGAAATGTACCACTCAACGCGTTTCAGGTTCGCGTTATTAGAGAAGCGATTATTTTCAACATCAATAATGCAAGATAGCATAGATGACTTGTTTAAATATTTATTGTTTTTCTCTTAATATGTAGCCTTCCTCTGGGTTCAATAAATCTAAAAATGTCACACAATTATCTTCTTTTCTCAATTTTTTTTCAAAGTTTTTCATCTTCTTAAGGCTTTTGTATTCAATTTATACATCTATAAATAAATTTAGATATTCATATAGTCGTTTTTCTCTATATTACTAGAAATTTTTAATTAATTTTCAGCGACACTCATCAAGTATATGCACGGCAGTGAGGTAAAGATTTAACAATTTTGATCAATAAATTATTTCTCGAATCTTGCAGTTCGAGTTCAACTCGTCAGATGACCTACGAAAGTTCCAGAAAAATCTAGAATAAAGAAACAGCACGTATTCCAATTTTATTTTTAATTCAAACTAAAGAAAATTTCAGAAATCTTTACAGGTTCCTAGAGTGTTTCACAAGAGCGTCCTTTTTCCGTTTATAGACCATTTTTTTTATTAACATTAATATTATTAATTATTAAATATTAATATTAATTATTAATATTATTAATATTAATTAATATTAATATAAATATTAATATTTTTATTAATATGTACCAAAAAGCAAGAAATTGAAGAACAAGAAGAATAGTTGAATTTAAAAAAACAAAACCAGATAAATTTTATATCAAGAAGATTACAGTTAAATTTTCAGTTAAAAAAATTTGAAAACAAAAAGAGAACAAATTGCAACAAACAGTTGAATTCTTGTTATAAAAAACGAAGTTTCAATCAAAAAGATGAATGCTTAAGTACAAATATTAATTTATGACAAACAAGGACGAATTTTCAACAAAATACATGAATTTCCCGTCAAAAAGTTAAATTTCAAACTACAAAAGATAAATTTCTATCTGAAACTTAAATACTTAAATTTGTAGTAAAAAATGTATCTTCATCCAAAAAGTTGAATTTGAAACCAAATTGTTGAAAAAATTAGTGTTTAACCGAAAATGGAATACTTAAATTTTCATTTAAAGTAACTAATGGTTTACAAATACAAAAAATGAATTTAAGAAAAGTTAAATTTTTAACCATGAATATTATTTTTCTACAAGGAAGAACAAATTTTGAACAAATTATAAGAATTTGCAACCAAGAACTTAATTGTAAACTATAAACATAGATTTTCAATTGGAAATGGGATTCCTAAATCGCCAGTTGAAAAGTAAATCTTCAAACAAACAAGAGAACAAAAAAAATGTTATTCCAAATCAAAGAAACTAATTTTAAACTAAAATAGTGGAAGAGATGAATTTAACGAAATTAATTTTCGAAAACTAAAAAAACATAATTTTTGTAAAAATTGATATATTTGTAACTACGTAAAGAAATGTAGATTCACAGACAAGATTTTCAATAAGGAATACTAATTTTCGACAAAAAAGCACAAATCTTAAAAAAACATGAATTTTCAACGAGGGTGTTAAATTTTCAACTAAGAAAGATAAATCTTATACTAAAGATGTAATACCTTAATTTCCATTTCAAAAGGAAATGTTAAAACATTAAATATTCCGTAAATTTCCAAAAACTGTTACACATTTTTATTGATATCTAGAGAGTCCGTGAAGCTTCAAATTTGTTTATGTTTAAATTACAAACAAGATTTTAGGAATTGCGTCTTGTACATTCGAGATTTTTTTCCACAATTTCCTACAGACCCATTTATATCTTCGTTACAATTTCGAATGCTTTATTCAGGAATGGTGTCAAATTTTATAGTTTCCTTTATAAATATGAATTTTAATATATTACATTGCACTTACCATCAAAATGCAAGAATCCCGCGAATGCGAGAAGAAGATTAACAGGACTGACCCTTATTTTTTCTGATAGAGAAATGAAGGATTGAACTGAATTCGGAAATAACTTGTAAAGAGTAACTTGATGAAAACCTGCTATTTATAACAACTTTTACGACTTGTAAACAACACGTTTCATGTCTTTTATAAAACAGTTAGAGTGGAAGAAGGAAGATTCTTAATCTTAGCTCTCGAACTATTACCAATGAGTTATCAATGAAATTATCGCAAATAGATTAATGACATACAAAAATTCGCTTCCCTAGAGCATATTGCAAATAACAACCACATGGTTCTGTAATTTTGAATGTATTTCTCTTTAAATTTATTTTTGGTCTCTGCATAAATGTGAGTCTTAAAAAATTTTTATATGAACTCTTATATTTCGGTACGGACATTCTTCGCCATTTTGTCATACATCCATAAAACAAACTTCTTTGAATCAAATGAAAGAAAAGTTTATTTGACTTATAGCTTTTTATCGCGTATTCTCCTCAAATTCAAATTAAATAGCAAATATGTTATAACGAGAATCATTTTTGCAGTGATTGAAGTATTTTTTTTATTGAACGGAAAATTTATTTTGAATAAAATATAATTTCTACACCTTGTTTTAAAATTCACGAAGTAAAGAGCAAATGCTACGCCTTAAAAACAAATTTCTAGTCGTGGAATGGATATGTCTGCGTACCTAAAAATACGAGATAATAACTAATAATAATAAATACAATCAGATGAAACTATTTTTTTTTTGTTAATAATGAAGTCGCATTTTTAAACCGTAGTGTGCCAAAAAATATATATACTGTATTAAAAGAACGATTGCAGTTTTGAAAAAAGAAAAGCATTCTCTTCAGCAAATTCATTTCTTTTCATCTGAAGAATAATGTTTTCCTCCGTGCGACAAAAATATTTGATTGAAATAGGGTTGTTTCCAAAGTCAGATATCACTTTTCCAATGAATGGATCTTATAGTTTATAAAATTCTAATTTTTAAAACACCTATAAAATATTTGTTACGTGTCGTTTACTATTTTTAATTTAATGTTGAAATATGAATTTTCTATCACGATGTCGATTGGAGGGCCCCTATGACGTCAAAGGGGTAGAATTTTCCACCAATCACAGCTTATGTGTCAGAGATTCTCAAATATATTTTTCTGTGCCGATGTATTGTTTTGGTTATCTGTACGTCGAAAATCGAAGTCTCAAAATATTGTTTAAAAAAATGTCAAAGGAGAGCTTCGTAAAAGCCAATGGCAAAAATTTCCCGAAAATAGAGATATTCATGGTGATTGTGATTTCGTAAGTGCAGAAATACGAGGAGTGAAAATGAACCGGTTAGGTGACATAACCTCTTTATCATAAGTTTCCATCTTGCCATCAAAGCCACTAGTGACATTGATAATTATGAGAACCTCTGAGTCACGTGACACCCACGTGACACCAACTTAAATAAGTGTTTTACCGCCTTCAATTTTCAATAATTTTTTTCTGTTGACCAAGTCAACAGAAAAAAAAAATTTTTAACGCACATTGAGTTTAGATTAAAATTATGCATTAAAAAATTATTTTATCTAAAATTGTGAAACAACCCTATTAATTGGGAATGCTAAGATGATGATTTCAAATTGTAAACCTTGTTAACTGATCAAAATTGTCCCTATGCAGCTTTAATTAATTAAATAATTTGTATATTGCCTTACATGCTTTCAACTAAAACATCCAAAACAATTAAAACTAAAAATAATAAATCCAGACCCCTATTCCACCTATAAAATCCTGAATTTATCCATGCATCAGGTTTTAAATAATTTGATTTAATCAAATATACACTGGAGCCTGTATCGACTATGTCTTATTTTTTCATTTTTTAATTAAGAGTTTTATAATTCAACAATAGGTACTGGTCCTTGATCCGAGAGAAAATTAAGTTTTAAAACTATTCTATGTTGGGGGTTGGTTTTGTTCCTTTGGGAGCAGTTTGCCCCTTAGACTGCTCCATTTTTTAGTTAAAAGTGTGAAATGAGAATTACTTAGTCCCTTATTTGCTCGATCTATTTCTTCCTCGTGTTTCTTTTTCAATTTGCAAAACTTGACAGAATGTCCCGGCCTACCACAATAATTACATTTATTGTGACTCTCTCCGACCTTTACATCTGTTTCCTTTTTTATTTATGGCAATATCGTTTCCGATGCCCTACTTCCTAAACATTACAACACTAGACAGAGATGGAAGAGCCACCTTTCTCTCTTGTATTACCTTGATTTGACTTTAATTCCGCCACTTGTTTTTTCGGAAAATTTGTCTGTTCTCCTTTTTTCACAAATTCAGAAGTTGAGACTCCCCGCTCATCCCCATGTACTTCTTGTCCGTCATAAAAGATAAAGTATCCCTACCTAATGCGTGAACAAATGTACGAATAGCATTCTCGCCAAATTTCTGACAACGCTCTTCGCCCTTACTTCCCGGATTCTTTTCTAAAAGTTTATTTGTTACTTTATTTAGTATGTCCTGAACGCGAGGTCCTATAACGGATCTTTCTTGGTCGCTACGCACTTTTTATATTTGTTTACTTTGAAGACATTAGATTTTAATTTATTTGGGATTCTAAAATTTAATTGAGTTTGAAAAGGCTATCCTAATGAGATTCAATCAGATTCACAAACACAAAACAAAGAAGGCATGAGTCCTTTTATATAATAATTGAGATTTATTATCCACTCCAAATAAATATGTCATAGCAAATGATTACGAGTCCCAATTGAGATGATTGTACGTATAATTGAATTGTGTCAATACGCAAATTAAATCACACATTCAATAAACAGCATTTCTTCACCCAGACATAAAAACAAATAAATACGAAAATCTTTTATAATAAAAATGACGAGACAACGTGTGCGGTTAAAATTGAATTTCCACACCATTTTTTAGGGACGCCTTACAAAGTTAAAATCGACACTCCAGATAAAAAAGTTAAAAGTGTCCGACCATTTGAAATTATAACATTTCAAAATAGTGAAATATATATGTTTACGGGCTACTTATCGATTTGGCTGGTGAAGCGGTTTGACGATTGCGTTCCCCCCTAGATTATTTTCAGTGGAGGTGCAAAGTTCTCGCTGATGTTGCTGATTTTGGAATTAGCCTTCCGGCACAAAATTTGATATCAGAATTCCGAGAATTATATGCACTCCCATAGTCATATGCGTAGTCAATTTAAATTATTGGAGTCGATCCTCGTCAAGTAGCCTCACCAGGTACATTTCGTGGTCGGATAAGTTTATAAAAATGAACCCTTTCACAATTTAAAATCGTATAAAAAGCACCACGCTGAAACAAGTTATTACAAAAAACGTATTGAACCTCTTTTCACGGAAATAAAAAAAAGCACACACGTGATAGACTTAACATTATAAAATAATACCTGATAGACGAAAAAGTCACAGCTCAATTCAACGTGGTGCTGGTCAAGACTCGTTGGTATTCGAAAATCAAGTAATTAAATAAGTGAATCGCTGGGTCGTTTCACAATCGAGTAACGCTATAGACCCCGCCCATTATCAATACAGATCATCACGCGATGATTTATTACCCAATACCTAAATTTCATTTCGACCGCTCTTTTCACAATTTTAGCGGTATATAATTTACGCCAATCATTCGTATACTTGAGGTACAACCCTCGCATTTCCTGGCGGGAATAAATTCTATTTCTCCCGCACTTTTCATGATTTTAGCGGGAAATATTTTATACATAAAAACGCCTCAGTCTGTAATCTGTTACACTCTCGTCAGTTTTGCGCTTAACAACAGCCAGCTCCTGTGACAGCTTACTGATATCCGATTTAGGATCATAAATTCGATTAAGGGTTCTTAACAACTCATCGAGAGTAAGTCCTATTTTATCCTGAATGTGCTTTTGAGCTGGTTTCACAATTCGTATTTTTATCTACATTATTAAATAATCTAGTTCTTGTGGCTCAACGAAAGTAGCGGCGGTTCTACAATGTTCTGCAAACATATTAACTGACATATTTGTAACGTCAAATTGCGGAATAATATCACTTGCCATTTTTATTCCTTCAATCAATTTAGATTTTTTAATTATTGATACTGACTCAGTTGACACGGAGACCGACAGAAGCGCATGATCCTCCAAACGACGCTTCGTCGTGGTCTGCACCTTCCCACGCCCTCTTACGCCAAGGGCAACAGCTTGTGTTTCGTCAAGAACCTCCGAATTAGGTCTTATATTTGACGCAGAATTACCGCGGACAGTATTTGACTTCGTCGAAGCTCGCTTTGGGGCCATTTTACAAAAGCAAAAGAAATAATAATTTAAACTTGAAAGAAAGTTAAAATTTAAGACTTACAATTTAACGCTAGCCAGTTAGACGGAGATTTGAATACGCAAAAATAAAGATACAAAGATCACTTCCACACAGGTCCTTTGTCCATTGGAGTTGTCGGTTGGGATGAATCTTCAAGATCAAAAGGAGAACAGTCCTTCCAAGTCCTCTCCAAATCCTTAAGATTTGTGCCCTCTTCTATACCAGGGTAGTCCAATCCGCTGCGGTTCGTCACGAACTAGGTCATTGTTGGGATTTCCCAAAAATTCCTTAAGTCTGTAATTCATAGAGGAAAAGCTCGTGGTCTCTTTCTCAATTACTTACGTCTTCATTTCGATTGACAACACTCTAGGCTATCAAGAGTAAAACAACGGCAAAACCCTGGTAGAAACTCGCGACTTTTTTAATGCGGATCCAATGTTCTTTATTACACTTGATTTATCACAAAGTGTGTCTCGTTTTTTTAAATTTACAGTTCACAGATCAAGTATTTGAAATTTAAATGTCTTTCCCGCTTTAATATTAGCACTAGTGCCACTATTTAAACACAAAAGTTACTAAATGTTCACAGTACGGCATTGAAATCACAAAGTCACAAGTACGTCCATAAAATTCTCTTGGAATAGGTGTCCCACATTTTGGACACCAATGTTATGTCCAGGATCTCTGGAATCGATTTTCTCCTGAGGAACTCATCGTTGATTGGTTGAAGTAATAGGCAGGTGCAGTTCATTTGAAGTTCTTGCGGAAAGTATGATTCATCATGAGTCCAAGGTCCGGTACAAAGTCCAGGGTTAATCGGTTCAAAGTCCAAGGATACGTAAACATTATTTTATAAACACAAATTCTGTCGTTACAAGTTTAGATTTTTACATCCGGTCGAACTGGCGCTAAAGCCCATTAACGATGCTAATATTAAGCCTATGACTCATTAATCAAATAAACAATCCGTATGTTAAAACGCAATTTATTATATTATGGCGCAGTTTGCTTCGCTATGACACATCTTGTTGTACAAACACAATTTATTATCAAGTTATATGGAATGATCTGCTCCAAGTTTTTTTACATCCGGGAAGTAATTAATAAAAATTTCGAATCGAAAAAATAAAAAAAAATTCTGAATTCTTTACGACTCTTCCAGACTTTATTAATACGGTTAGTATTTATGCGCTACGTTTCGAAAGCGGACCGCTATCCTTATCAGGCTATTATCTATAAATGGTTACAATTATCGTTGAAACAACAACGCATATGAATAATATAAAGGTATGACGTGATCTTCTTACCCAGTTGTTATTTACAATTGTGGAGCCGAAGAGGATTCAAAACATGCAGGATGCGAAATCAGTCAATATTTTTTTTAATTCGAATGTCAGTGTTGGAACTAGAATGGAATATAAGAAATTGATCATTATTATAAGAACATTTTTCACTTTATGTCTAGTTTTATTCGTAAATATTACGTTACCTTAATTTGGAGGTCAGGATGAGTTTCAATCGCATTATGTGCTTTTGATGTCTAGTTATGGTTTTCTTGATTTTTATATTGTTTTTTATTGTGTAAAGTAATAGTATTGAAATTTATAAAAACAAAACACTATAAAT
>CAKNWT010286070.1:0-14856 GCA_932066315.1 Andricus coriarius | reverse complement strand
GGATAGAATATGGTCGGTTTGCCTATCTGGAGGGCCAGGAGTACAGAATGTATAATACTTACGATGTGCATTTTTATGCTGCATTTGCCTTAATACAACTCTGGCCTCATTTACAAGCCTGTATACAATATGAATGTCGGGATAACGTGCACATGGAGGATCCTACGATATGGACTACATTATACGATGGAGTGAGACAACCCAGAAAAATCAGAGATTCAGTTCCTCATGATATGGGAGATCCTGGTAAGATTCATTGAGTAGCTTAAAAAGGAACGAGTGGGCAATGTATTTTTTTAAGTTCAAATTCAAATACAAAATAACTTAGCACTGGGAAGAATAAAATGTTTATCCTATATAATATAATGGGGTTGTTGCATGAATTTTAGATAATGTATTATTTAATACTACATAAAATTCTGAAAATGTTAGTACATTAAAAACTTTTTTCAATAATTCATTTACTAGAAAAAAAATGTTTTACAAAAAGTGCTGAACCAATCAGAATAATGGTACGCAGTGGCTCCGTTGACTAACAAAGTATCGAGCTGACAGCTGGTGAAACAAATTTGTGACCATCCACATGTCGATTTTTTGCACATTGGTACTGCCACTCTTTACAAATCCCAGTTCTAGTGAAATTTTAATAATTTTGAATACATTTTTGGGCTTTTCTTTATACTATATAATAAACAAGTTTTAAATAATAAACGTGAAAATAGGTTATGTTCAGTCCAGTCACTAGCGGCCATATTCATTCCCCCATCAACTGCGCTTATCAGACTGATTACTTCCGACGCTGGCCCTATCAAAATGCCTCATCTTCCCACAAAAAATTTCAAAAGTATACTTTTTAAACATTGAAAAAAATTCAAACTTATTTTCATAAACTTTCCTCAAGCATAATTATATTCAATTTTTAGTGCTCTTTTATTCTCGATAGGAAAAAAATATGTAAAAACCCCATTTATAGGAAAATTTAAGAAAAAATGTTTTGAAATGTTGAGAAATGTATGATTTTTGGATTATTATTTTTCCTACTTGGAAAATGTATTAATCTGAATATGTTGGTTCAGAATCAACCACAATTATATTAGAGTTACATCTTTTTCTTTTAAATCGGTTGAAAGTTATCGGTATTTCGATCAAGTAAGCCAGGATAAAGTCAATTTGTTAAATTTTTAAGAAGATATTACAAAAATTGTAGAAATTGCAATGTTTCCTTAAAATTTAAATGTAATCTAATATAATAAACATTTTTCAATGTTTATGGGATTATTTTGAAGGTAAAATGTTATAGAACCGCAATATTGTAAACAATCTTGCTTGCATGGTGCAAAGTATTTAAAGTTGAAACAAAACTATTGGAAAAATTTAAATATTTGTTCTGTTGGAGAAAAAAAATATTTTTTGTTAAATATATGAAATGAGTAATCATGAGCATCCTATCAAAGGCTGTAGCCGGGTAAGCATGAATGGGCTTGTTTTTGGTTCATAGTATAGAGGTAAGTTCCTACTAGTGTATGACTAATTTACCACTAGTGCCAAATTAAAAAAAAAAGTGGCAAAAGTCATAAACAAATTAAAAAAAAATCATATTTCAGAAAATTAGCTCAACCGATTTTGATAGCTCAAATATATGTTGCAAAGGGTATTGAGACAAAAAAAATTATCAATTAATTTCTTCTACGAGAAGGGGCAAAAAAATATTATTGTAATTTTGTAACAATTGATTGATAATGAAATTTGGGTGGCTACACCGCCATTTTTTTCTGTAATATACTCATATCCAAGTTAATAACATATATTTTTTGGAATAAGATCCAAGGATGACTTCATGGTTTAAAACATAAATAAAAATGTATAGCCCATAATATGTGTGTAATTCCATGAGAATGAGGGGCCAGCTTAATTTTTAGGGAATAACAATTTTTTAAGGAGTTAGCTTTAATTTTAGAAAATTACCAATGAAATAGCTTGAAATATCTTCTTTTTTATGCCCCGAATTATTACAGGTTGGAACACCACCCTTACTATATGCACACCTAAAATGTTTGCCCCTTGTAGAAGGAATTAATTTTTAATTGTTTTTTAATTGACTTATTACCCTATCCAACATATATTTGAGCCATCAAAATCAGTTTAAACAATTTTGAGAAATTCGAATTTTTTCATTTTTTTAAATTTGTTTTATAACTTTTGAAAACAATTTGTTTGAACTTGGCACTTGGTGAAAATCAGACCTATAATGGTGGGAACGTACCCTCCAAAAATATAAACCAAAAACAAGCGGGGGCAGCCCACCCATGCTTACCTGGCTACGGCCTTTATTAAAAATATATCCATTCATTTTATTTTTATTATTATTTTCCTACAGATGAGATTTCTTTGAAATTTTCAAACTTTTTTTTGTTCCAACGTTGTAAAATGTTCATTACATTAATTTTTATTTAAATTTTAAGAAAGCATTTTAATTTGCACTATTTTTACAATATCTTCAAATATTGACAAAATGCCTTCATCCTGACTCATTTTATATAAAATTCGGATGAGTTTGTTGTACCTTTTAAATAAAAGAAAAATTTCAAAAGAAAAAATTAAAAATCGGATATGATTTACAGTCTTTATGTTTTGTCTTTTTTATTGATTTTTTTATTGTTTTTATTTTCTCAATGTCTAGAAAATGCATGTATTACATAAGGTAAATGTCCCAGTAATCGTGACGGTCCCAGTAATCGTAAAACTTGGTTATAGTTTGAATATATTGTTGAAAAAATGTGTTAAAAGTAACATTTAATGATAAAACCCACTTATTTTTAGCATTTTATTATAGCTAATAGAAATTATATTCATTGAAATTAAATGAAATGGAAGAAAATTGGCATCACGATTACTGGGACTAAGGTCACGATTACTGTGACGTTTACCTTAATAACAAATAATTTAATGCAAATTTTTAAACTTATTTTTAAGGAAAATATTAATTTTTTCTTACTTATTTTACATTTTTCTAGAATAAGTAACTTTTTTAATTTACTTATTATGTTTTGTTATTGGCATACTGTATGTTCAATTCTTCTAGAAAAATGTCAAAGAAGTAAGATAAAATTACCATGTATTTTCTTAAAAAATTAGTTTAAAGATTTGCATGAAATGATGAACAATGATGGTAATGTGAAAGGGGATAATTCTATATTTATACATTTAAAAAAATCATTTTTGGAACCAAGTAAATGCATTTACTTGAATCCTATTACTTAGCATCAAGAAAATATTCTTTAACAATTTTTATTTATATCAGATCATTTTTGTATTCAATCAATATTTCTTTGATTCAAAGGAATATTCCCCACCGACCAATAGGTTGTATTTTTGTATCTAACAATGTTAACTTAATCCTATTAACATTTGTTTGGCAGAAAGAAATAATTTTTCCATTCAAAGTGCATATATTTATTTGCCTCAAAGATATTTCTTTGAAAATAATCAGGACTTGTACTTACTTCAGATAATTAAAATCCACTTGGTACAAGTAATCCTTTTTGTCAGTGTACAAATTTAATACATGCATTTTCAAGGCACTGAAAAAATAAAAACAATAAAAAATCAATAAAAAAGACAATACTCGAATTGGGGAACTCTAAACTCTAAACATATCCGATTATGAATTTTTGTTTTGAAAAATTTTCTGACTTAAAATGTACCACTTAGGTTAGTGTGCGTGTTCAGATGGGAAAACATTTTTTTTGCTCTATTACATGTAATAAAAGATCAAATAACTTTGATGTTGTTACACCTGAAACAATCAGATTTTCCTCTCTCTGATTCTCGACTAAGCAATAAAAAGAAGATAAACTAGAAAAAAAGTAGATTTTTCGATAAAAGAATAAAGTTTCCGATTCTAAATGAAATTCCCGGTTATTCTTTGGTTAAATGAAATTTCCGTTTTTTTTTTATTTCCGGGTACGCTAGACACCTTGGAAAAGCAAAAATTCGCTAGGCTAATTTAAAGTTCATAAAAGAAGTCTTATTAATGATTTGTATCGGATAATTAAATTAATAATGTTTTGAGACAAAGTTTAGCATTGTATTTCTAGAGATCGAAACAGTCTTGATGCTGTGAAAATGCTCTTGTTTTTCAATCATAATTGTTTGTCTAGAAAAATTGGAATCGGAATACATGTTTTAAAAGGTTGAGACAGTCTAAATTTTAGTTAAACTTGCACTTTTATAATAATAATAATAATAATTTGATGATTAATTCTAAAATGTGTATATGAAATCGCGAACGTATATTTTTTAAATTTGTGATAAAAAATAGCAATAAAATAAATAAGTGTTTTGATTACTATTTTTGACGCATACAAGTATAACTTAGAATAGAAGTTAGAGTGAGTTAGACTTCCCAAGATGTTACAAACTTTGTTTAAACTGATATTGATTTATCGCAGACTTTTTAAAATTAATAGCTTAACATATTGATTCTTTGTTTATGAAAGGATTGTTTATGACTCTGCAGACTTTATACCAATAAATAAATTTCTCATTGTTGTGGAAATTATTTAAACAAATATTTTGTTTGGGTTTTTTGATAAATAAAAAACTTTTATAATTTTCGAATCATTTATCTTAGCGAGGATCGTTATAAAACTATCTTTTCTTTTTATTCTATTTTTTCTTGTACAAATCGGCATTGTTGTTTCCATTTCCGATATTACACAATTATATTGCCATTCTATATCAACAATTAAACAAGAGTTTCGTTCCGGTTTGATAGCCAATTTGTACGACTTTAATTGTATTTTTTCGAAAGTATATGATGTGTACTTCACATATGTACCGTTGAAAAATAACAGTTGATATCAATCGCAAAAATTGTTTCTGAAATGAAAATACCTACAATTTCAAAAGGCTTTTAATTTAGAATTATTTTTTTAAATGGTTCAATTAAAAACAGATTATATATTTTGTTTTCCTTTCATTTTGCTATGCTTTTAATCTTTTTTTCAAATACAATTTTAAAAGACTTACATTTAAAATAATTTATTCCTAATATCTTGCTGATACAATTTATTTTAAATCTATTATTTAATTCAGAGTACTTGAAATTTGTGACTGTCTGATTTGGAATGTCTGAAATTGGGATTTGTTTACATTTTAAAGTTTCAAACTAATTATGGGTTTATTTGAAAAGCATACAATTTTACAATTTAGCTTTCGAATTCAAGGAATTTCAGGTTAAAATTATGCATTTTTGAGAAGATTTCAGCCCAAAATTATTTCATTTTGAACGATTCAATATATGAATTTATTTCATTTCCTATGCTTTCATTTAATCTTATTTAATATATTGAAAAAGTGTCAGTTTAATTAAAGTTGTACAATTTGAATTAGAATTAAAAATTTACGAACCCTTTGAAGTATACATTTTTCTAACAGTCCAATTTTATCGAAACTTGACACTCGGAGGTTTCAAAATGGCGGGTCGAAAACTCAAAAACTGATTTGATTTGCATAAAACTTGATACGCGGGGGTTTTTGGGGTCGCTGATTTCGAATCTGCAATCCAAATTTAAAAACTCAACTTAGCAGTTCAAAAATGGTGGACTGAAAATTCAAAAAATGATTTTATTTGGTTTGAATCCACAATATTGGACCCGTAATTTTAAATATTTATATTTTGACTCCAGGTTTGTAATCAGCTATCCAGGAAAAACGTAAATACCTAGTTCAGGGCCAACCAGTTAATTTCTTTAGTTTCATTTCGCCATATTGGATCCGTAATCTTGGATTTTGAAAATTTTCAAATTATGGCCCCAGATTCGTAATTAGCGACCCAAAAACCCCTAAATAGCAGGTTTTATTATATGTGAGGACAAAAATTTTCTCTACAGTACATTTGATATTAATAAATTTTTTTAGTTTTTGGAACCGCCATATTTTCTCAATTGTTAAAAATTTTGACTTCAGATTCAGAATCAGCTTAAATAAAGCTAGCTCTAATAGGTGGGACACATATGTTCCACCGTACTTCAAAGGGTTAACTTTTTATTTCCAATTATTAATTCAGAAGCTTTTACATAACAAAATTTTCAATTTAGTATGTTTAAGTTTAAAATTCTGCAATCACTTTACTTAAGTCGGCTTCAATTCACTTGTAATCATTTTATATCATATGTAAAGCATAATACTGTCATCGCTTACGCAGGTACATTTTTTTGAGAAATTGAAATATTTTTCTTTCCAAAGAAAATGAATAATCTTACTCGTGGTAAAAGTGTGTGAATTTTTCTTTTTTTTTCTTCATTGTTGTGAAAAATTAAAAACGAAAGTTTCTATCTAACAAAAAGCGTTTAGATTTTAATGTCAATTTTTTGCAAGATTCGAGTGGTTACCCTGAATGAGAGTAATGAGACATTTATTTATCATAATGGCAATTCTGATATATCATATTTAATATTTTTAATAGAGGAGGAGCCTTTTAAATTAATTAATGCCTATAACATCCACGATGTGTCGAAATGGAGAGATCTGAATCCGAAGTTTGTCCTCAGTTGTTATAGAGATTACGCTTTGAATAAAAATATTCAGCAACTCATGGATTTTTGGCCGACGATCAAGAAGGTGAATAATCACTCAAAATTTGTTAATAAATTATAATGGATTTAACATGTACGAGTGATTCGATTTTATTAATAATCGTTTGACAGGTTCTTAATCATACTTTCTTGTTCGACACGGATAACGATGGCCTCATTGAAAATGGAGGATTTCCTGATCAGACATACGACACTTGGGTAATGAAAGGTTCAAGGTACAGGAGTAAAATATGAATATCATACTTCGTGCATGGTAATTACACTAATATATATAATTTTGGGCTCCTATGAAATTAACCGCACCCGATTCTTCATCTAGTGCTTATTGCGGAAGTTTATGGCTCGCTTCGCTTTATTGCGCCTCGAAAATTGCCATGCTTTTGGGGGACGATGATGATGCGAAAAGGTATAAGGAAATATTAGAGAAGGGAAAAGCGGCTTTTCACGAGAAACTATGGAATGGCAAGTCTCAAACTTTTTCGAGATATCTTTTTTTTTACACTTTTTCTTACTTATTGCACTTTTTTTAACTTTGTTCAGATTTCTTTTCAGAAAATAGTAGAAAATATTGTAGAGGATAATTTTTGGTTTCAAAGATATGCAAATAGAACGGTGTTTTTTTTTAAATTCAATACATATATTAAAGAGGTGATTCAAAACTTTTTAGTCTTTCGGAAAGAATGTTTTGCTTGAATAGAAATTGATCTCTGGTTTCTCGTTTTTTTTTCAAGTATTGTTTTCAGAATGTTATTCAAAATCATGGAATCTTAAGTAAATGATTATTTTTCTGCAGTTTTATACTAATATTCTTGAACTAATTTTAAGGATGATGTGTCTATTTAGGTCAATACTACAATTTCGATAATAGTAAAACGGGACATCGAAAATGTATCATGAGTGACCAGCTTTGTGGACATTGGTTCCTACGAGCATCTGGTTTCGGACACGAGGTGGGTTTAATCTTTAATTCCTCAAAAAAAGGAACTAATTACAGTTTCAAATTAGTTACTTTAAACAGTTTCGTAAATCCAGTTTTTATACCTAGGGATCACAGTCAGTCCCCTATTCTCCCTTTTCCCGTTTTCCCCTATTTTTCTCAAAATCCCCTATAATCCCTATATTTGAATATTTCGTCCTTTCCCCCTCTTTTTTTTGAAGCTGCGATTAATTTGCCAAGAATTAGAAGTAACTCGTGACCATTAATAAAGAAATTATGATTAATGATCCAGTGAAAAAAGACAAACGCAGATTCTCGACGATTTGCGTAAAAAAATAGGAAAAGGTAAATCTAACATGATTGATTCAGCAGTGTCGCGAAAGAAAAAAAACGTTAGATTTAATTAAGATAGTTTTGTTTTTAAAACATTCAATTTATAAAAAAAAATCTTTTGATATCTATAAAAAGTGGTGTCAAGGTGGGTCTCGAAAATCCTTAACTTTAATCTTTAACTTGATTTATAAAATTGGTGTTTTTTACGTTTTAGGCAAAAGTAAAAAAGTCGTAATTTTGATTCAGTTTTAATTTAAAAAATGCGTATTGTGTTTATTGAAAGGTTCTTTACCATTATATTCGTCACGTTTTTATTGAAATTATTTTATTTATAAATTATATGCAGAATTATTTTTAGTTAGTCATTTTTTGAATTAAGCATTTTCCTAAATAATATTTAATAAAAACGTGACGTATAGAATTGTAAAGGACCTTTCAAGGAATAGAATGAGCTTTTGTAAATTAAAATTAGATGAAAATTACGACTTTTGCCTAAAGCGGAAGAAAAAGGACAAATATGCATATAACTACATTTTAATAAACAATTATGGCTTCGACTATTTTTTTTATAATTTACACTTCTAAAGTTTGTTTCAATAATCAAAGGGCCTTTTTTGTCAATTTTACCAATCAAATTAAAGATTAAGTAATTTTGAAATTGACGGTATACGTAGACCTAGAACATCATTAATAAGAAAAATCATAGAAAACCTTATGTAAATTGAAATATTTGTCATTTTTAAATATGCTTGCGTGGTTAAATTAAATAGCGGTCAAGTCTAAATGTACGGACCTGTCAAGGGGAAGGGGGATCCGTACGTTTAGGCTCAACCGTATTATAAACGTGCATAAACGTACGGACTGTCCGGACTTTTAGACTCGGCCTAAATTAAAACTTTTAAATTAGCTAAGAAATCATTGGAGATATATATGTTTTATATGATGAAATTGATTTCTAAATGTTTCTAAACATTATTGATAAAAGAGAAAGTTTTAATTGTAAAATAATTTTAATAGTGAGAAAACCTGGAAGATTTGAAGATTATTTTTTTTAATTTTGATGGATCTTAACAAATTTCAGGAAAATTGAATTATTCAAAAAGATATTTAAAAGTTTAAAAAAGATTCGAAAATTTCTTAAATCTAGAGGAGATTTCAAAACATTTCAAACAAAATGTAGATTTTGGAAAATTTCGAAAAAAATCAGCTTTTTTAAGAATTTTGAAAGGTTTAAAGAGAATACAAAATTTTTCTTAAGATTTCTGGGAAAATTTTAAATCATTTTTTACCTTAAAAAATTAATTTTAAGAGAATATTTAAAAACATTTCAAAAGATTTTCAAAATGGTCAAAAAAGCACCCGGGGGATTTAAAGGCAATTTTTTAATCATGTAGATTTTTTTTCAATTTCGTAAAGGTTACGAATCATTCTAAAAGATATTTAAAAGGTTTAGAAGTTTATGCAGATTTTTTTTTAAATTTAGAAACAACTTGGGTCATTTAAAGAATATTTAGAAGGTAAAAAAATAATTTAAAATTTGAAAAGATTTCAAAACATTTAAAGTAAAGTGTGGATTTTTGAATATTTTAAAACAAAATTTAGAAAAATTTCAAATTATGTTTTATTTTGGAAAATGAATTCTAAGACATAATTAAAAATGATTGCAAAACATTTCAAATGATTTTCTAAAATTTTGAATAAGGATATAAAAGATTTTGTAGTAAAAGTGGTCAATTTTGCAAGATTAACAATTTTTAGAAAAAATTCGAGTAAGTTTAAGAGATATTTAGAAATTTTGAAGATTTTTAACGAAAAACTTAGATGTAGTTTTTAATTTCTTCGACATTAGAAATTAATTATTATTGAATAGTTATTACAAAAAAACCAGTATAAAAATTATTTATTTTAATACTAAGTGAATTTTTCATTTACTATGCTATAGACACATGCAATTATAATTAAACTGTCGCAATAAAAGATTTAAAAAAGTTTTTTTGTAATTACTCTTCAATAATTAATCATTAATTAATCGCTAATGCCAAAGACATTAAAAAGTATGTCTAAGAATTATTTACCAATTAGAATACCAAAAATAATTAACGAAAGCTATGGCTATAAAAAATAACAACTGTTATGTTAACTAAATCTGCACAGATTTAATCGACACCATAAATTACAAAAATATTATTTTGCTTAAATATAATAAGATATCTCATTACATAAAATTACAAATAGAAAAACCTTATATTTTAAATGTGTTTTATTTATAATTCTAATAAGAGGAGATTTGATATTTATAACCGGAAAAAACCGGGAATTTGTTGGGCGAAAATTAGTCGACACCCTGGTCATTTTCAATTCCGAACAAGTTTATTCTATTTTATTTATATCTATATTTGAACAATAATAAGGTATATTAGTGCCATTCACCGGAAATCGATTATTGTAAAAAAATTGACTTCAAGAATTAAACTTACAATCTTGAATAAATTTAGCTTACGTTAGTGTTTTTTTTTTGGAAATTGGTATATTTTTGAACAAAAATTAAATGGTTTGATTGTCCATACAAAAATATTATATATTAATCCTGAAGTTAAGAATATCATGTTCATCAATTATCAAAACTATTGTCCTTGCTCTTCTTTTCTATTATTTTTGATAATAGACGCTATGAAATATAAAGATTTCGTATCAATATTAATTTTATATTTTAATTTAAAAATTTCGTGAACAACCAAAAATCGCCCGCGTAGCGCACATGTTTGTTTCCTAGTTTAATAGAATTTGTGGTTTCCTATAAAAGTGTTGCATTGATTAATTTTTGTTTATTACGCTTGTATCTTTAAAAAAACTGCCCTATTTTTCCTACAAACAAACTGCAGAACCACTGTGATTTCTGACTAGTAGTAAGAGAATTCTTTGGTTTTCTTTTGCTTCGCAATTGACCGATTTAAATACTTCTATTATAGGGGAGACCACCCTGCAGTAGATAATAAACCTGTAGTAAATAATCATTCAGTTAAAATATTAATGTATGTGAAATAATTGATATAATTTAATTATTAGTTAGAGCACTTAACGTATGAATAAATTAAAATTAGAATGAATTATTGTAGGCATATTTGTGATTTTAATTATTTATTATATACTGTAGGTTGGTCTCCCCGTATTAAATGGAAGATGAGCAGTTGTCCCTTAGAATGTACTCTAATCGAAATTTATTTGATTGAAGATTTTCCCTGAAGACAAAGTAAGGTCTTCGTTGGAAACTATTTATAAGAACAATGTAATGAAGTTCAAGAACGGCCAACAAGGTGCCGTAAACGGGTATATGCCCTCAAGTGGAATAGATTTGGTGACACCGCAAAGTGAAGAAATGTGGATGGGCGTCACCTACGGCCTTGCGGCCTTGATGATACACGAAGTAGGCATGGGATTTAATGACATTTCAAATTTTAAGATCGTTCATTTAATCATTAATTACATATAATAATATACCATTCATTCATTCTGTCCACATTGAAGCTCCTTTGTTTCCGCTCGATTTTCGCGTGTTTTCTGTCTCAAGACTTTTTCTATCATGTCCATCTGACAGTTTATCATTATGCGTCAGTTTTACATCTTATAAAATTTTTTTCAACATGAATTTTTTCCCCTTGCATGGATATGCTTTATCGTTGAACTTCAATGAATTCTTTTTTGTGACGTAGTTTCAAGATTCTAATTTAAGAAGGCTTTAATTTGAAAAAAAGTTTGGAATTGTTTAATTTTTAACGCTTCAGGTTTAAATTAATTAGTTTTGAAAGTTTTCAATCAGAAAGCATAGCATTTTCAAAGTTTTCAGAATAATTAAACTTTAAAGGTTCACAATATTTAGAACTCTTCAATTTTAAACGGTGAAGGTGACAGTGATTTTTTCTACAGAAATCACATGTTTTAGTAAGAAAATATATCCAGTCACTTTGAATATTACTTAATACTAAATGATATGATACTTGACAATATTTAGCATCTTATATCTTTATTTAAATTTAAAATTATAGTTTGGAATGCGCAATTCATAAACTGTTTAATTTTTGAGGACTTAAAAATAAGTTTTTTTTTGCCTCAAAAGCTTAAATTCGAAAATATTTGGTTTGGAATTTCTCAATTCTTATAATTTTTAATTTCAGGTTTCACAATCTTGTAATTTGAAATTCAAATTTTAAAAATGTCAGGACAATTTCTCTATTAAAACTTTCAAAATTACAAAATTTAATATTGAAGCCTTGATAGTCACTTTTATATTTAATAATGTTAGATTTCAATATTTTTAATTGTTTATTTTCAATTGTAGTCAGTTTTAAATTTGATAATTTTAGATTTAATTATTATAAATCGTTTGGTTTCAGTTTTAATGTACACATTTTTGTGGTTTTAAGTACCTCGAAATCGCAGAATGTGAAATTGAAAGACTTGATAGTTGCACAATTTTAAAAATAATTTTGAATTTAATGCCTTTAGAATAACTTTATAACAATGACAAATTAAAAGAATAATTGATCAAATTCATGACTTAAATATGAGAAGATTTTATAAAAATTAAATAACAAACAATTTCAACTTGAAATGCTTAAAATTGTGCAATTTTAAAAATTGGAATTATAGCGATCTTGTTTTGTGTTCTTCTTTGTCATTTTCAATACAATATATTGAAACTGCTCCTCATGGAGGACCTACATGTTCGAACTTCACCGATAAAAAAAAAATATATTTATACAATTAATTTTGGTTACAAAAACTAAAAGGTCATCTTGTGCAGTCCTTAAATAATACCTAGCAATTTTTTTGGATTTTATGACTCATTGTTGTGGTGAGATTCACCAAGTGTGACTATTATGCGATTCTACTGAAGTGTGACTAATTAGAGTCTAATTAGGGTTAAGATTGAAAAATATGTGATTGGAAGATTCGAAGAATGAATAATTATTTTAAATAAAGTGTGCAAAAATAAACGATTTGAAATTATAAAGTTAAAAAATGTGCTGCTTAAATTCAAAACAGAAGAAAATTTATCTATCTGAAATTGATGAATCAGTAATTAAATAATTTCTTTAATTTTGAATGATTACAATTTTATAGTTCTGAATTTTCATGTTGAACGCTGAATTTTCCATTTTTCTCTGTCGAATTTTTATAATTATAATTAAGAATGTGTATAAAATTTTTTGAATATTACAATTCTTGGTGTCTAAAATTGTTTTCAGTTTGAACGTTTTTTTTAGAATGATTAAATTTTAAAGGTTTATATTTAAACATTTTGCCGTTTTGAACGGGAAAATGACGGCAATTTATTTTTTGACCTTAGAAAACTTTTTCTGATAAATATTAATATTAAAATATAGCCAACGGCCATACCACGCTGGAAGCACCAGTTCCCGTTAGATCACTGAAGTTAAGCAGTGCTGGGCGCGGTTAGTACTTGGATGGGGTGACCGTCTGATACTACTGCGTTGCTGTTGGCGGTCGTGGGTGTGGTGAGCCCATTTACTACAAATCCACCTAAAAAACACTACCCGAATCGGGTAGTGTCACGCTTACCCCTAGAGGCTCGCCGAAAGGGAAATAGCTTAATGATATACAAAATATAATTTTTGTTATATAATTACAATTAAAAATTCTAGGATCTCAGAAGCTTTAATCTTCAAACATACAATTCAGTTTTCAAATTGTCAAATTTTAATCGCTTCAAGTTCAAAATTATTTAAATTCAAAAGTTAAAAATTTTGAATTATTCAATTTGGAAGGCTTTTAATTAGAAATAATACAATTTTAATTTCTTTGAATTTTGATTGAAACCATTTTCCCAATTTGTATCTAAAATTATTCAATGTTGAAATTGTTTTATTTTCGAAATTTAATCTGAAATTTCGAACACTTCAATTTTCAAATTAGGGGTGGTTCTCCACCCCCCCCCCCCCCCTTTCCCCCCCGCCGCGGGGGGGGGGGGGCCACCTCAACACCTCAAGTGTTACGATAATGTTAAAGTGGTCAGATAAAAGAAGTATTTTTTAAACGTTCCCTTATTCAATTTTAAAAGTTTTTATTCAGAAATGATACAAGTTCAATTCCTTTTCATTCTATTTGAAATATTGTTCATTTTTCTAAATTTGACCTAATCTAATATTGTTTCATTTGGAACGTTTGCAATTCAAAATGGTTCAATATACATGTATATTTATAACTAATTGTTTCAAAAATTTGAAAATTTCTCTGATGATGGATTAGTTTTTTTTCTTAATATTAGGAAATAAAAATCCAGGGGCGTGAACGCGCGTTTTGCGCGCATGCATTTACTGCTAATACTAAATAATTTGTTTCAGGGAATGATCAAGGAGGGGTTTAGTACAGCGGAAGGAGCTTATCGAACTGTTTACGAGAAAATCGGTATGGGGTTTGAAACCCCGGAAGCATTGTACGAGAACAAATTATATCGCGCAATAGGTTACATGAGGCCTTTAGCTATTTGGGCTATTCAACTTGCCTGGAACTCAAAGAAAGGAAAGTGATATATTGTTGCCTTTGTCTAAATGTAATGGTAATCGGATGACAGATAACCCTGCGACACTGCGTAGAAGTTCTAAAATTTATATGTTTAAAGTCTACAGTTTCCACTGCGTTAATCAACGAATTTAGTCGTTTTGTGAATTGTGATGCACAAGTAATTGAGAGTCCATTTTCTGTGGAGGGTTCCCAAAGATAATATACAAGATATTTTCAGATGTGATTTTATTTAACATGTACAAGAGACAGGGTACATTAATGTATTTATTGTCGTATTTTTTGTTTTGTTTTGTCTTTTTCATTAACATTATATACTCTGTGTATTTTACAAAAGTTGTGCGGATTAAGAACCAAGCGTTTCGGCTGAACGAACTTAATTTATAGAGGTGACAGACAAAATTCTACGGCACAACCTTGTCTCATTATTCTCGTAAAAATAATAGT
>CAKNWT010286069.1:0-15608 GCA_932066315.1 Andricus coriarius | reverse complement strand
CTACCACGAGACATGCACGATACTTTTTACAACAAGATCATGAAAAGATGAAAAAAAACCCTACCTGATCAAAGTCGCCCGGGGAGGGGCGGTCCAGGGCGCAGCCCTGGTTGGGGTGCGGGATGAGAAGCCCCCGCTGGGGGTTTCGGGGGGCAACGCCCCCCGACTGAAAAAAAACCAATCACATTGATTTAACTTTTGAAGAAAAACCGAACAAACGCGTGACAGCATTCAGAAATAAGGTGTTTCAGTTGTCGCTGAAAACATCGACCTATTTCCGTCTTTATCTAACTATCTTCCTTTCACTTATTGTGAAAATGTGGAATGCTTACAAAAAGAGGGCTTTTCGTAAGCATTCCTCATTTGGTACGTTCTTTATTCGCATTGCTCGAAATGCGCCACATTACACACAAATCATAAGTACGAAAATACGCCATTTTCATGATAGTGTTGTAAAAAAGTATATTCTGGTCATTCAGGGTTTTTATTTATCACAATTGTTATGAACAATGAAGCAAGAGAGTTTATGAAGAATAAGCAATGTTATTAAGTGTAGGTATAGATCTTGCAACATTTTTGTTATGATTTTTTATTAACAAATTAAAAGTCTGGATGATTTTATTTTAAAAATAACAAATTTTTAACAAGAATTCACGAAGAGAAGTTTTCATTCGATTCAAATTCTTTTGAGCAATAGATTGTGCGGAACAACTGTGCAAATACGTCAATTTAAAAAAAAATCATTTGTTTGTAACGCTGTAAATTGCAAACGGTTTATCATACGATAAAGGTACAGGAGACAAAGATTCGTAATCAGAAGATTTTTTTGACCTCTTAAACAAAAGTTATATCGGGGACCTCTTATTGCATGGTGGAATTGTTTCAAATTTTAACTGAATAAGAAGAAGAGTGATGTGAAACTTTTCATGAAATTTGAAGGAGGTAAACCGTTTCCAACAAAAGATGATAGGCATCAAGGTTGGCATATTTTGTACGAATCGCTTATAGTAGAAGACTCGTGTTAGCACTATTCTTTTAATTTTAATAATTAAACGTTTCAGCAGATTTTGATTAAAAAATTAGCAGACAACAGAGGGTTATTACACTGTTAGAAATGTTCGGAAAATTCCGACACATTTAAGATACTTAAGTATCTGGAATTTACGAAATTATGTTGCTGAAAACGAAATTCAGTAACTTTTATAGTAAATTTACTAAATTTTCATTGAACTTCAGAAACGGTGTCTGAACGTTACAAATAGTTTTTCAAACTTCCTAAACGGTAACAGAAATATAAGTTATCGCCACTGAAGGAAGTGCGCAGTTGCATGCGCACTCGTTGATTCTCGATCGCGTTCTGAGGAGACAAAGCATGGTGGTTCAGCGGTAATCGGCGGCAATAAAGTGCAAAATGAATTGGAATAATTCAATATTGAAAAGGATTTGATCCAGGTTTCAAATGGATGGTGAGTCTGCTATTTACGTCAAATGACACCTTCCTGGCTAGATAGGTTACTACGAGTAATATAAGTGTGTAATTTTTAATCGTACTCTCTCTCTCTCATTGCTCTAATTTATTGAGTTACAACGTAGATCAAGGAACGGATATTGTTTGGTTCATTAATTTTAATATAAATTTGCAGTATCTATTTGTCTTAAGAATATAAATTGTAGTAATTCTATGTACGAGCGAAGTTTGTATGTAAATAACTAATACGTACTATTATAACATAAATATACATGAGAAGTCATTTGTATCAACTTCACTCATATTTTCTTACTATTTATATTCTCTGGACAAATATAGACTACATATTTTATATTAAAATTAATGAACCAAAAAAATGTTGTAACCCTTTGAAATTTTCAGTTACAGTAACTGAAAATTCCTTAACTGTAACTGAATGTTTTTTAAACATGTGACTGAAGCGTTATGCAGTTACCGTTGCTGAAATTTCTGTTACAGTTTAGAAAAATTTAGAAACGGTTTCTGCATAAAGCTTTAGTGACGCGTCTCTGAAAATTCCTACAGAAATTTCTAACAGTGTAGTTAAACATGAAAAAATCATAATTATTGGCCGTTTCGTGGTGCAAATACAACCATGGAAAGCATTACATTTTCGAAAAATTTCGACGCGCATGAGCAGTGTTTCATGGTTTAACTGGGTGTATATGAGCGCTCTTCCGTATGTAATGCTGCTCCGAGTACAACGAGCCGATCTTTTGCACACCTTCACCCCCTACCCTTTAGCCCCAATCCAAGTAAACGTGGGTGCGCGCGGCTTCCAGCTCGAAATTAGTTTTGTCTGCTCGTGTCACTTACTCGCCTGACTTGTGAGAGGTTATAAACATAAAGTATGAAAATCAAAAGCAGACGACACATTTTTTCATCTTCGCATCTTCTTGTTAGTTTCATTATTATTTCTGAAATGTCTATAGGTCAAACGTAGCCTTCAAAATATGAAAGATGAATCAAAATTAGGATTTTTAGGTAACATTCAATTAAATCATAGTAAGTGTTACGTCGTAACAGTTAATTTAAGTCTCTTTTAACTGGAAACTAAGTCTGTATTTTGTCTATTGATCTTATTTCGTATTCTCAAAATGAATTGTAAGTTTAAATTAATAATAATTTTGTATCTCAACCGTAATAAGGATTTTCAAACTCAGTCGAGTTCAATAGTCTCTCAGATTGTAAATTCTGTAATAACCATTGGTTTCTCTAAGTCTGTCTTTATAGCTAAGTAAATGATCCTCAACTGTAAGGATTTCAAAAGCGGTTATTTATGAATTTATAAGTTAGACGTGATGCTCGTGCCATCACTAAGGATTAGGTCTCTCAAGTTTCACTAATTGTTTTCTGATCTTCGACCCTTCGACGAGCCTGAGTAGAGCCTGCACTTTGTTTTCGTTTCAACCAATTGCAAGCGACTGTTGCAATTTTCGACACTCCCTCTGTAAGGACCTTCACCCCCGAATGCCTACCGTTCGGTAATAATCGCCAGATACCTTTACGCTTCCGAACGAGCAACATCAAATTAGAATACGAACTTCTCCTTGTGTAAATAGTCTGAATAAATGTTATATTTTGTGTTAAATAGTGGTATGATTCATTTCAATATCAATCACAATAAACAATAAGTAACTCAGTCAAAATCATTGAAATATGATTTTATTTATCCCTCATCTGTTATGAATCTTAACATTTATTATTATAATTGAATGACGAAAAAAATATTACCCTTGAGCGTGAAAAATCGCCCTTTATTGGGGTTGAAATATCAAAGTGTGCATTTTGACATTTTTACACGCAATTGATCAGACATTTTAGCACTTACAGTCCATCCCACAAAAACGTGGCGCTCATATCTGGAAATTAAATTATTGTAATTAAAAAGAGGCTCTATAGGGAAAAGTACTTTTTATACACTAATTCGCAACTATCTAGTATATTGCCCAAAACTTGGCAAAACTCCTAAGTCGTCTTCCAGCCAGCACTTGGATTCAGTACTAGGGCAGTACTGAACGGCATAGCTGGCTGGTAGCCGACTTAGGAGTTTTGCCGAGTGTTGGCGCAGTACTGGTTTAGTACTGGCCCAGTACTGAGTTCAAGTGCTGGCTGGAATCCGAATTAAGGAGTTTTGCCGAGCGTTGGCGCAGTACTGGTTCAGTACTGCCCCGCAGTATCAAGTCCAAATGCCGGTGCAGGCATAATACCTTTTGCAGTACCGCCCCAATACCGACAGACAACTCGCAGCCGAGTGACATTTTGTAATAATGCCAGTACTGCGCCAGTACCGACATTGCTCCTCATTTACAACTGGCGCAGTACTATGCCGTTCGTGAGATCCGGCATAAGTCCGACTTTTCCGCCTGGGGACCGCTAGATTTCTCGAAGACGTCGTGATAATTGTTTGACAGTGGACGCACCATTTCCCTCAAGTTTCCTCTTCATAAAACTCCAAACATTCTCGATTGGATTTGCATCCGGTGACTGTTCAGGCCAGTCTAAGGTCACTATCCCAGGTGGAAATTTACAACTGGCTTGGTACCGCGCCAGTACCGCCGGTCAGTTATCGGTTCTGCCCACTAATGCCCGTACGGCTGGGTACGGGCATTAGTACGAAATGTCACTCGGCTGGGAGTTATCTGTCGGTACTGGGGCTGCATTGAAAATAGTATTATGCCTGTACCTAAAGTTTGCACTGCCGCGGTACTGGAAATGATATTACGCCTGTACTGGCGCGGTACTGGCATCAATACAAAATGTCACTCGGCTGGGAGTTGTCTGTCGGTACTGGGGCTGTACTGTAAATGGTATTATGCCTGTACCTAAAGTCTGCACTGCCTGCCGCGGTACTGGTACAGATAAATAAATTTGCAAGAAAAATTGTTTTATATATAATAATTGCACTTGATTTATTTTTGAAATTATGCAATTGCAGACACGGTCACTTACAAAAATAATCGCATGCACAAAGCTATGAAAAAACGCCCCCGCTGAGGATTCGAACGCTACCTGAACTACCTAAATCTAAACCGCACGCTCTAGCTAATTACGCTAATGTACCGGATGGATTTTGTCGACAAAATCTCAGCCAAGCTTTTTCGCTGAAAAGCCAGGGCTAACGGAGGAATATTTTTTCGTTTTACATAATTTACATGAATAGGTGGTTTTAAAAATGCGTAATAATAATATTTAAATTTAATTAATTTAAATTTTAATACTTAAATGTTTAATTTAAATATTCATTTAATTTGTGATTTCTGTTCAAGCTGTAAAGCTCCAAAATTTAAAGGATTAATCACTTTCAGACGTATTATAAGTAAAAAATATTTAAATTTTAGTACAATTTTCCAGCATAAAAAAAATAATAAAATAATAATTCCAGTTCGAAAAATTGGGATAAACTTCCGAAATGGGTGGATCTTCGACTTTCTTCGGGCTCCGTATACTTATGTATTTTGACGCACTTATTACGAATATGATAGTGAAAATTGGCGGAAATTTTATTTTCATGGTAAAAACCATGAAAGCCCCATAAAAATCATGGTTTTTTGCATTTATCTCAGTAATTCTTAAAAACTCAAAAAAATGTTTAGAATGACAGTTGTATATCTCCTCGAAATACACATTTGATGTTTTAAGCATTTTTTTATACGAGTGATAATTTCCGAGAAAATCAGTAGTAAATCGATTTTCATGTTAAAAAATTAATTAAATACATAAGTCCATACATTTATTAGTTTCGGCTTGATACTTATGTAGTTTGACGTGCTGATTATGAACATGATAGTGAAAAATTGGAGAAAATTTTATTTTCATGGTGAAATCATCACAAAACCATAAAAATAATGGGTTTTTGGGTTTCGCTCAGCTAATCTGCAAAATTCAAAAAAATGTTGCAAAAAAAGTTGTAGATCTCATCGAAATACACATTTTTCGTGCTAGCATTTTTTTTATTGGAATTATAGTTTCCCAGGAAATCATTTTTAAATCGATTTTTATGTTAAAAACCATAAAACCCATAAAAATCATGGTATTTTGAATCACAGGGGTGCCTTTCCACTCTCCCACGCGGCGTCAAAATACATAAGTATACGGAGCCTGAAGAAAATCGGAGGTCCACCCTTTTCGGAAGTTCACCCGCAGTTTTTATCGTGATCATCAACCCAGCCTGTTTCATTTTGAGGTTCCTACGTACTACGCCAACACTCGGCAGAACTTTTAAGTCGGCTTCTAGCGAACACTTGGACTTGACACTGGGGCAGTACTAAACCAGTACCGCGCCAACGCTCGGCAAAACTCCTTAATTTGGCTTCCAGCCAGCACTTGGACTCAGTACTGGGCCAGTATTAAACCAGTACTGCGCCAACACTCGGCAGAACTCCTCAGTCGGCTTCTAGGCAACACTTGGACTTCACGCTGGGGCAGTACTAAGCCAGTACTGCGCCAACGCTCGGCAAAACTCCTTAATTTGGCTTTCAGTCAGCACTTGGACTCAGTACTGGGCCAGTACTGAACCAGTACCGCGCCAACGTTCGGCACGGTACAGTTGATCAGCACTGGCATTGCTCCTCGTTTACAAATGGCGCGGTACTATGCCGTTCGTAAGATCCGGCATAAGTCCGACTTTTCCGCCTGGGATGACATTTTTCTCTTTCCACGCTGTGCACAAACGACTTCTATGTTTTGGATCGTTATCTTCCGAGTATCCAATTCGACATTTCTGTTCTAAAACACTTCTTGGCAGACCTCAAAAAGCCTCTCTGATAAATTTTGATCATTCTTACTGCGTTTAGATTTTCAGTAAAGAGGACTAACGTTCCAACCCCTAGTATATTGAAGCAACCCCAAGCATGAATTTTTATGGGATGCTTAACAGTGCGCGCCAAAAATCGACGATGCCAATCCAATCGAGAATTCGAGTTTTATAAAGAGGAAGCTTGAAGGAAATGGTTCATTCACTGTCAAACAGTTATCACGACGTCTTCGAGAAATCTGGCGGTCATTTTCTCCAATGTATGCAGAAAGATTGGTTGAAAGCATGCCCAAACGATGTCAAGCAACAAGACAATATTGGACAATTTACTAGGTAGTTGCGCAGTAGTGTATAAAAAGCACTTTTTCCTTATCGAGTCTCTTTTTAATTACAATAATTTAATTTGCAGATGTAAGCGCCACGTTCTTGTTGGATGGACTGTAAATGGTTTGGGACAATATAAGAAAGGGATCATTCACATATTACGTAACATTAAAAAGGGGTGAGAGGGGTCGTGTTTCGTTACGGCCTATGCCGTGTGGGGGGGGGGATTTTTGACCCGATTACGTAACATTTTAAATTGCATGTCCTATTTAAAGAAAGCGATGTTACTAAATATCTCGATAATTTCGAACACAAGATTTCAAAATGTGTGGAAAAAGAATGTGGAAGACTTCAGGACAATTTTTATTTTTCCGGATTTAAACAATTTTTAGGTCAACTGAATTTGTCAGGGTGTCCAGAGAATGAAAAAAGTGTTCTCAATATTCATGGGAAAATTCTAAATGATTTTTTTTACTGAATTCTAAGAGAAAATTGAAGAAGAGTACAAATTATTTCCTAACATTTTTAAATAGATTGTAAAAGGTTTTTAAGGAAAATTTTGCAATTTTGTCATATTAGATTATTTTAGAAAAAATCTGATTAAGTTTAAGAGATATTTAGAAGTTTTGAAACGATTCAAAAAGAATTAAAACTTATAAAGTTATTAAACAAATGTTGTAAGGTTTAAAGTAAATAAATAAAAAATCATCAGGTTTCTAAGAAAAATTAAAATGATTTTAGTTTGAAAAATTAATTTAAAGATGATATTTTAAACAATTTCAAACAATTTTGAAAGATTTCTAAAATTGTCAAAGAAGAATCTGAAAGACTTTAAGTCAATTCTTTAAATTTTGCAGAATTTAAAAAGAAATTCAGAAAAAAATTGAATAATTTTAAAAGATTAGAGGGTTGAGAAATTCTGAAAATATAAAAAAAAGAATTCTGTCAAGATTCTTGGGTAAATTTTAAATGATTTTTTATTTTTAAAAATAAACTTTAAAAAAAATGTAAAAGATTTCAAAACATTTCAAACGATATATCCTAAAGTTTCGAAAAATATTGTGGAATATTTTAAAGCAAAACGTTTCAATTTGGTAAGATTAAACAATAAAAAATCTAGCAAATTCAAGAAATATTTATAAGATTTGATGCGATTCAAATACAATTTTAAACTTTAAAAGATTTTCAGGTCGGTTATTTGTTGAAACAATGAACTTTACAAGTTAACATTTTCTTTTCTTTCTTACAAGTACCTCTGTGCATTGAATTCAAGTGACGGGAAGTCTAAGAAAAACAAACTCCTTGCTGCCATGTTTTTTATAATAACAATAATTATTGATTATATAAACAATTTGTTTATGAAAATCGTTTATGTAACTAAAAGTTTCTGCAATAATGAAAATATGACAGCTAGGAGTCTTTTGCAAAACATTTCAAGTTGAACCAACAAAAACAAATGAAGCCTATTCATGAAAAAATTGTTAAAGTGTGGATTTGTTTATAAAAATTGTTTAATTAATTAGTAAACAGCAGTTTTTCTTAAAAAGTTTTAAATGCGTATTATTATCTGTCATATTTAATCCAAAATCTATAGATTTAAAATAGCTAATCATTGCGAATCGAAAAAATAATTTTGTTCAATAGTTTGTAACATTTTAAACAATTTTTTCTCACTGTAACCTGCTGGAAATTAGTCGTATGAGGCTAAGTCGAATGTAAGCAAATTGTACAAAATTGAATGTTATTTTTAATACTGTGTTTTATTTATAATTTTTTGCATGAAAAAAGCTTCAAAAATATCATATTCTATTCTAGGAAGATAATATATATTTTTAGTGAGCCACTGTTCTGATTGAAAATTTTGATTAAAAATAACATTTTTTGTCCGACCCCCCTTGAAAACGCGCCATTGCATGCAAGCAAAGCAGGCGTAAAGTGGCGGCTTGCAGCCCAGTGACGTTTGCTCATGCGCACTCCGTCGCCGGGCCAAAAAAAGTTTACGCCCGCTACACATGAAAGTTTACGCCCGCTACATGAAACTTTACGCCCGCTACATAAAACTTTACGCCCGCACATAAAACTTTGCACCCGCTACACATACACTGTCCCCCGCAAGTGAGAATATGGGAGAATTGATCTTTATATTTGAAAAAATTGTATTGCTAGACCCGACAGTCTCCCTTCTGCAACGTACGATATTTCTTCCTTTCACCTATAAAGTAAAGTTTTTTTGGCCCGGCGACGGAGTGCGCATGAGCAAACGTCACTGGGCTGCAAGCCGCCACTTTACGCCTGCTTTGCGTGCATGCAATAGCGCGTTTTCACGGGGGGTCGGACAAAAAGTATGGTGTGTATCAAGGGCGTAAAGCTATTTTGCCTCGTGTGACTGCTGCCCTCGCTTCGCTCGTGCAGCAAATTCACACTCGTCACAATAGCCTTCTTTACGCCCTCGATACACAATATACTATTTCGTTCAAGAAACTTCACACATACTTCTAATTTTAAACATAATTGGTAAACATTATAAAAAAAATGAATAACTTTTATAGAAAATAAATTTGTTGCGAAAATTTGAAAGTCAATATTCTCGAAAATAATGGAAAAGCGAAACTGCCTTGGCAAAATAATACTCAGAAAATAATAATTCTAGATTTTATCTGGAATATTTCGGAAATTATATAAAACTCTGTTGAATTATTTTCATAAACTTGATACAATTATAAAGTATTATAAAATATCAGTCAGTCTATTCGTTCGTCTTCTTTTTTTTCTCTTTCGTCTGATTGTACAGATGATCGAAATCATTGTCAATATAAACGACTTCACTAGTTGTTGCGTTCATCACAGCTTTAATTGACGTTTTTTTGCATGCCCGTTGGTTTCGACAGTCTACATTCTGACGGGGCTGACTTCTTTTTTGTCGAAAAGAATCGTTGGTGCTCCACTTTCTTGTGAGGCGGTAACCATTTTTTATCGAAAATTAGAGGTGTGCAAAAAACTCGAAACTCGAAGTTCGAACGAGTCGAGTCGAGCTTGTTAGCTATCGAGTCGAGTCGAGCTGAGCTCGATCAGGTTCGAGTCGAGCCGAGTCGAGCTTCTCGAAAGTTTCAGGTTCTCGAAACTTTTGAAATTAACAAGAATTTTTTCAACCCCGATACAACGAGGTTTTTCGGATTGCTAACAGCGATTTTGAAATAAAAATTAACAATTCAAGATTTTTGATGCAAAATGATGACCCAATTCTGTAAAAATTCAATAAACTGACGATATCCCTGAATATAACAAATTTCATCAAAATTTCGACTAAGTTTATAATCGGAAGCCCGAAAAAAAGTCTAGTATACTGAGTCTCGCGGAAATCCGTCAGTTTATTACATTTTTATCTGTCAATTTATTGAAATTCTCCAAAATTTAGTCGCCTTTTTGGATGAAAAATCTTTAATTCTTACTTTTGATTCTAAAATCACTGTTATCAATTCGAAAAACCCCCTAATACCGGGTTTAAAGAAATTCTTGTTAATTTAAAAACTTCGAGAACCCGAAACTTTCGAGAACTCGAAACTTTCGAGTACTCGAATGTCTTCGAGAACTCGAAGCTTATGAGTACTCGAATTTCTTCGAGAACTCGAATGTCTTCGAGAACTCTAATGTCTTTGAGAACTCGAAACTTACGAGCAGCTCGAAACTGTCGATCGCTCGAAGCCGTTCGAGTTCTCGAAACTTTCGAGTAGCTCGAAAATTTCGAGAACTCGAAATTTCGAGCATGCTCGAGCTCGACTCGAAGTTTCGAGCTTTCTGCACACCCTTATCGAAAATAAACATTCTCAAATCTAAAAAATTAGCAGATTGGAGCATACAACTAATTTCGAGCTGGACGCTGGACTGAGAGTTGGACACGGTGCGCGTGCGCGAAAGCGGGTTCCTGGGCTAAAGAGTAAGGGGTGAAGGTGTGCAAAACATCATTGCCATGAGTACACACTGCGTCAAGAGTAATTCTCCCGAGATAACCCGAACTTTCCGGATTTGCTAGCACGTACTATAGGCGAAAATTTTTGACAACGAGGGCAGCAAGGGTCACTATCATAATAACTCAAGAACATTTGCACTATTTTTTGTTTCATTTCTCGTAAGAAATTCTTTTATCTCTCGATCTGTGGTCGAAAACAGTTTGTATGCTCGCATGATGTCACAAGCATTTGAATTAAGGAGGCGCGTCCTCACAGAGGGGTGTAACGGCTTCTAACGATATTTTTATACAGAGCCATAATCTATATGTTAAATTTTGCCGTACAATGTCTCTCATTGAGTGACGCGACATAAATAATTCCGTCGAGAGGCTGTCGGTTGCATGAACATTGAACCCAACGAGAAATGGGAAAGGTCAGTGTCTGAATGACGTATCTCTAGAGTATTAATACGCCATGCGTTATTATAGGAAATTGATTTGAATCAGATATTTACATAAATGTTGACACATTGGCGGCAATCTTATATTTGGTTAATTACCCATTATTAACCCATGTTTATCTGACGAAATAGATTTTTTTTTTATTTAGAAATGAAAAATAGGAAATTTGTTAAACTTTTAATAGAAAAAACTTTCCCATTGTAATAAACTACATTCTTACGTTACGTTATTTTTTATATTTTCAATTAATCAATTAAATAAATGTTGGCTATCAAACTTTGCTTTGCGAAAATGATGTAAAATAATTCACACATAACCTATTCGAATATGGATAAGGAATTCTCGATCAATCTAAAAACGCCCCCCACCCCCCCCCTCTATACCGCCTCGTATAAATCCCTTCCTCACTTTTCTCATATGAACTCCCTGATCCCCGACTAGAACCGAGTGAGCCACGCTTACGCCGAAAGGGATATGGATACGTTATAGACACCTTAGTTTACCGCGAGCGCATAATGAATGTACCTGTAGGCGATACCAACTGCCGAGCGTGCTAGCAAAAGCCAGAATGACTTGGACATGTTCTCAGTGGATGCTCGAAGTATGCATACTACGGGTACATAGAGAGACACAATGCGGCTCTAAAAGTGTTATATTACCATCTTAGGCACTTCTATGGTGTTCATTTATTGCCCGCCTTACCATACGCCCAAGGGGAACTCGAATCCATTGTGGAGAATGATCAGTGTAAGATCTACTGGAACTTCTCATTCTCCACCACTCAACGTATCAGATATTGTCCTCCAAGATCTGAATACGAAGATCATTTAGGTGATTAAATTCTCGGCACCAGCCGATGGTTATATCATGGTAAAGGAGGAAGAAAAACGGGCGAAATATCAAGCACTTCTTTTGAAGCTGTTCAGGCGGTACCAAGGCTACAAAAAGTCTATCTTGTAGTTCTCACAATCGGCTATCTTGGAGGTATGAAAGCTTAATTTCTTAGCCAACTCAACAAAATCCCGGATTGCCAGCGTCGGGCTCAGTACATCGCGAGCCGGATGCAAAAGGCTGTTCTTCTTGGATCACTTTATCTGGTCCGTCAACACTGTTTCTTATAACATTCTACAAAGATTGGTGGCTCTAAAAAAGTATCCAGAGGTGAAACTCTTATCTCCAACTATGCCGTCTGCCGCGTAAGGTCATCCGCGGCTAGAGACCGGACTCCAAGGAACAGTGTGTAAGAAGTCTCTTGCGTAAATTTCCCGCTCTTGCTTACCTTCTGGGATAGAAGCAGCAGGAATGGATGACGTACACGTTCCAGTTGCGTCGGCATTGGTTGCTTTAAGGAACCATGATCGTAGCTGCCGGCGCCTACAACTTCGCATAATAATAAACTTAAAAAGAGCCTCGGTGACTCAGTTTGGTGGCTCATACTATTCAATAATCTAACTCTAACAAACAATGCCTTCGAGACATTGGTCTGTAATTATCTTAAGCCTGAGACAAAAATGAGATATGTAAAATAAGTCACACGTAACCCATTCGAATTGTGATAAACATGCAATTATAAAGTAACAGAATTTTAGTCGATCATTTCATTAAATAAATAAAATGGTATCAAGCGGTGAATGATACATATATAAATAATTGAATATTTTTCGATTATTTATACATTTATCATTCGCCGTTTATCTTAATATTAACCTATTTATTACAAATAAATAGGTTAATATCAAGGTTTGCGAAATTCGAATCCAGATAGTAGATACAGATTATCAGGAAATGTTTGACGATCAGATAACGAATGATTGATAATAAAAGACAAAGGCATTAGAAAATCTGACAGTTGTTATTGATTTAACGTACGAAGTCGTGGATGATGATCCACGGAGAAAATTTGACGGTTGGTTTGATAAGTTGAGGAAAACGGATGATGATCTGTAGTTGAAGCGACTATATGAAACTGTTATCATCTTTTATAAACTTCTTCAATATCCTCGAACCCGACATCCTGGCATCCAAGATCTCCAAATCCAATTTGATATAAGTACCATTTACGAATTTATAAACAGTAAAATTAACACATATTGCTCTTGCACGTGGATTTCATAATACGAAATACTCTTATTGCTCATATCGATAATCGCTCTTAACATGGTGCTATATTTAAATTTAAGCTATAAGAGAAATAATTCCCTTCATAATATCATGAAATGTGATATATTACTTGATATTATATGAAATTATAACATTTTTAATGAGCTTGATTTGAAATTATTAGGAGTTTGAAAAGTTCAATTTGTAATATAGAGTAAATGCACAGGTAGTCGGGCAACGATTTCATCTTCATACACCACTTTTAGAAGTCAATAAATAAAAAAGTATTACATTTGCTAGATTGTCAAAAATTATAATATATAATAATATTATAACAATTTAATTAAGAGAAACAAAATATTTGTCCGACCACTGATACGTGTCCGGGGCCTTATTGAGGTGCAGCTTTCTGTAGCTGATGTAGCTGCACCAAACGTGTAGGGCAGTATAGGAATGGCCAGCATATTGGTCGCCTGGATCTTATTCTTCCCAGATAATTCTGAAGCCCAAATTTTTCGGAGAATTTGGCGATACCTTTTTTGAAAGGCCGTTTTTACCTCATGCACATCTTATGTTTCCGCTTGCGGTATTTCAAGATATGCATATGTCTCTCCATTATCTATATGTTGAATGGTATTTCCACCTATGAGTTAAACATCCTAATCGTCACGCGATGATGTAGTTCCTATTCATCCTTTGTGTAGCTGGACGCAGGTTCACTTGTCCAGTCCAAAGCTCACTCCAATCGCCTTAGACTCTTAGAGTACCTACTTACCGCTGCCGCAAGGATTTTAAGGTCCTCTTTTGAAGAGGCAAAGATTTTTAGGTCGTCCATATATAAAAGGTGATTGACCTAATTTTCTCTTCTATTCTGCGGTCCACATAGGTATCCAGAGCTATTGCTTCGGAGCAAAACAGAGCCAAGAGGGAGATGCAGAAAAGTATCGGACTGGGAGAATCTCCTTGGAAGACGCCCCTCTTATATGTGATATAGCTGGTAGTCACATATCTTTTGTCAGATGTTATGACAAATATTGTCCGCCACAAGAGCATAAGCTCGCACAGCATAAGTATCTCACTGTTCTTGAATGCACCTCCAGGCACTCATGGTTCGTGTTATCGAATGCCTTGCGGTAGTCAATCCAAGCCATGGACAGATTCCGTCGATAGCTGATCGAGTCCTGAGTAATACACCTGTCTATTAACAGGTTCTCCCTGCAACCTACCAGCCCTCTCTTGCATCCACGGTGTTTCACTGTTGCACTCCATACCCGCTCGATAGGTGTTAATATTCTCTCTTTGAGGATGCCAGTGTATAGCTTGTAGCTGGTGTTTAAACAAGCTATGGGCCTGTAGTTCTTTGTACTTGACAAATCTCCGGTCTTAGGGATCAGTACCGTTCGTCCTTCCACTAGCCAGTGTGAGGTGGGTTGTTCTCTTTCCAAAAGAGTAGTAAATATACAAGCCAGATGTTGGTATGTAGAATTGAACCTGGCGCTGAAATGTTCTTAGTTCTAGCGATTACTTTCTTCACTTCTTCAGCAGTAATTGGTGGACACTCCTTCTCTGGACGTTGCAACCATTGCCTTTGGCAAAAGTTACGAAAGAGTGATGTATCTGAAGCGTCTTCATTAAGCTGATTGGCACCTCCATATAATTGCTTCCAGAAGACTTGAATCTTTTCTCGACTGGGCAGATTTTCAACAACACGTGACGTTTTATTGAACAGAAGGGAAGGATGAGTAGAAAAGGTGGAATTTTCCTGAATCCACTTTACTCGCCGTTCGAGACGCTGTTTCGCTGTTGAAAGAGATCTTATTTTTTTGCTTTTAGTGCTGCTTGATGGTCAACAGTTTACACTTGATCAGCGTGCAATTTGCTTTCCTTAAGTTTCGAACAAGTGCCCTGACTTTTTGAGTGAATTTATTATTTGATGTTCTATAGCTAATCACGCACTGAACATTTGATGAATGCCGTCTTGCCGTTTTAATTTTAAACTGAAGCTGTGTAATACGCTCGCGAGTACATTATCTGTATCCTGAAGTATCATTATTTATATTGTCGCTAATTATTATTATTTTTTGTTCAAACCTTTTCTCGGGTGATCCCGGTTTTTCATCATCATCCACGGACTAAGTCAAGTGCCTGATAAGGTGAGGATGTTATACATTAATTTAATACGATATTTGAAATCTTTTGTGATGATGTTGTAGGTCAAAATCCCCTTCGGGGTAAGCGTGTTTCACTCGGATCTAGCCGGGGATTAGGGAGTTCATATGGGAAAAATGAGGAAAGGAAGCGTACGATGCGGTATAAGGGAGGTGGGAGTGGGGATGTTTAGATTTTTAGATTAATCGAGAATTCCCGTGTTGTTTATCTAAACATTAGACTTCCCAGATCTTTTGTATATATATATATGTGTTTTTTTAACTAGAGACATCAAAATATCTCAAGAAATACGCATCCTATGAAAAAATATCCGAAATAAAAACTTTTTATTTTCGAGGGGGAAT